>OX352772.1:94419706-94712206 GCA_947095535.1 Poecilobothrus nobilitatus
CAGAGTGACAGGCTGTGAACATACTAACGGTTCGTACGGGTATCTAAGAGTTGACAAAGACAACTGTATTCTTCCTCGTTTTAATATAAAATAAATTTTAATTTATTTTTTTTTTTTTTTTTTTGTTGTTGTTAATTTTTAATTATTTATTATTTAATATTATAAAATTAAAATGTTTAATTTATTGTTGTTGAGAATTGATTTCTATTATTTTTTTTTTATTATTTTTACTGATTTAAATACTGATAAGAGAAAAAAAAATGTAAACATACTTAATTAATCAACATTACGATGTAATCGCTATGCATTGAAGAATGCGACTGACTATTTAAATCTAGGTACCAATATGTATTATGTATATTAAAACAAAAATTAGGCGCATTCATATTTATACAAAATCATATAAAAGAAAGTCTAAAAAATGTTCCTTAAAAATGAAAAGAAAATAAAAATGAAAATTAAATGAAAAAGCGCTCTTTGTCTCTAGTATTTCTTTAAAATTTTAGCGCCTTTTTAACTTTGACGCTGGGTGCGGTAAAGTTAAAAAGTAATTGGTAATTATTGTACTTCTAAAGAAAGTGAGATTGCTGAACATTTTAATATATTTTTCATAAATGTTACTGAAACTATAAATATACCATCAGATTCTATAGACTTTGAATATTTAAATAACTTTAGCTTGAATTTATTCTCTAATTTCAATTTGTTCGATACTAATATTCAGGAAGTTAAAAAAGCAATACTTTCACTAAAGTCAGCTGCAGCAACAGGGTATGACAAAATCTCAACAAAATTTGTTAAAAAGTTTGTTGAAATTCTAAGTGATATTTTGGTAAAGTTTATTAATTTGTCATTTGAAACTTCCAGTTTTCCTAATTGCCTCAAAAGGCTATTGTTACTCCCATTTTTAAAATCATGTAAAAAATTACTCCTTACGTTTTCAGTTTAAGAAGACTTCTCCATTATCTTACACCAGCAATGCTATATACTATTTTTTGCTCCTATGTTTTATCGAATATAGTCTATCTTAATACGATAGACGATTGAAGATTGCTCTACGATTGAGTACAGCACCTCAAGTTTAATTAGCACCGTTAAACGTCGCATACAAGACAGCAATCAAAACAATTCACAAGTACCCGATTATGTTTCCAAGTAATTTGTTGTATAACAAACAATATTTGAACCTGGAAAATATTTGCAAAAAAGAACTGTATATGATAGCTTTTAAAATAATAAATAACTTTATAAAACATAATTTCATTTTAAATAGACAGCTAGATTTCTACAATTATCACACTAGGAATAAGTCAAACTATTATTTATCGTTATTCAAAACGAATAATCAGAAAAATAACTGCCTTTACAATTGTTTTAAAATTTATAATGAGTTACCAGTTGAACTGAAAAACATAGAGGAGGTGGGTTTGTTTAAAAAAGAAATAAAAAAGTATATTTTACTTCAGTATTAAAAATTAAATAAATAAAAAATAAGATTATCAACATTTTTTAATATATTTTACACACATATTTCTTTATATTTTGTACACAATTTTTATTCTTTTAGTATTATTCTTCTCATTTTTTGTATGTATAATGTATGATGTATGTAATGATGCTTAAAAGAATATATATATTTTTTTTAATTATTTATAGTTGTTATAAGTTAAAATTTTTAATTTTATTGAATTTGTTTTAATTTTATTAAATTTGTTTAAATTTTACTGAATTTGTTTTAATTTTATTGAACTTTTCATTTTATTGAATCATAAAATAGTTTTTAGTTATATTAATTGAATTTATAATACTGTGACAGATGTTATTCCTTAAAAAAACTGATCTGATCAAAAAGATATGAGCATACTTAGATGGTCAGTAAAAGGTAAACTGGGTCTGTCTTTATGTATCATATTAGGGACACCGCAATTTTTACCGGAACCATCTGATTGGGATAAACCTGAGCCGGATTCAAGGTGTTATACGACCCGTGCCGATGATCAGCCTGGCCGGCGACCCTCCGAATTAATTAGCCTTACCGTATGTTTAAGAATCTCTGCATAGGGCGGATCTTTCTTTTTTTCGTACTCGTGGGTTCTGCTAATTCTGATAAAAGAATAAATAAAACAAATTTTACATTTGTTGATTTATAAAGAATACTTTAATATCTTTAATTTTAATGATAATTTTACATAAAAAGTTGTTCGTTTATATACAAAGAAAACAGTTATAAAAATAAAATTTAAGTTACATTGATACAATACTAGTTATTCACCTACGTTCATATTTGTAAATAAAATTATTACTTAACTGAAATTTGATTACATAGCAAAATTAATAAGAACAATTAAAAGTAATTTAAAGTAAAACTTATATTGAAGTAAATTATATTCTAAGTAAGTGAAATTAACGCTTATTTGATATTATTAAAATTAAATATTTTTTGTTGCATAAATATGTTGCCGCCACAAAGATTAATATCCAAACGATTTGTTGGATTAGAGAATTTTCTGGTTTTACTGTTATCACCTTTCGCTCTGACACGTTCTCCTTTTCTAAATTAATACTTCGACAGTTGCGACAACAGTATAATACCTAACATAATTACTATTATTAAGAGTAAATATGCAACGGTATAATGATGAATGTAGTAAAAACTGCTATTCTTCAAATTTGAAAGTTGAGACCTTTGTTCCCCAATCATTGAATATACAGCCTGAAAATCTGTGTCTGTAATTTCATTTTGTATCATCGGCAGCAAGTTGGAGTAAGTATAAGTTTGCTTAAATATAGAATGCGACATATTTTTTGGAATATTTGTTTCTAATAAAAATGATGTACTTATATTGCTTGTAAATATGCTGTCGGCTGATAGAAACATGCTTCAGTGTTTCAAAAAACATGTTGGTTGAAGCTGAATTATGCCATTTCCCTCAAGTGTTAGTTTCTGCAAATTATTGCCACATGAAAGGCCGAATGTAGTCTTTTTAGGTTAAAGGTATATCCAGTTATTTGTAGTATGAATTCTGATCCATTTTGTAACAATTGCATAACTTTTTATTTTCCAAAACGGCGATAAATTGTTTTCCACAATTAGTTCAATTTAGTAGTTCACAAGTAGTTCAATTTCACATTTACTTACATTAGATGTCAATCCATATAGCGGTAAATTAAATTTGCATAAAAGATTATATTCCATAAAAATTTACATTTTGTAATACTCTGCATCAAATAGTGGTATTTTAATTGCAAAGAGTATGTTATTAGTAGTTACTCGAGTTTTTGCCTGCATTAATGAATATAATGTAGGAATCCAATTTTCATCTTGATCTCAAGGATCTCTTCAAATTTCTAGGCATATGATCTCGAATGATTCTAAGTTGAGAAGAAGAAGTTGATTATAACTGAAATAGCTCCTATAATAGCTTGTTGAATATGCCTGATACTATTGAAATCTAATGTTATTAACAAAACTGCTGAATTGAATTTTCCAAAAATATTTTGATGCTGTCTAGTTCTATTTATTTTGTCTGATAACACTGACAATTGATTTTTAATGTTTAAAAATTGTTGAGAATTCTGCTTCTGTTCTCTTTTCATTAAATTGAGTGTAGAATCACTAATAGAAGATTGATTTTGCAAAAGATTTGCAATCTTATTGTCGTTTTCTTTCAATTCAGTTATTTGAGCTTTATATTTTTCAGCACATTTTTCATCTAAAACTCCAAATAAACTGAGAGCTATACTTCTAACTATCTCAAGTTATGATGTATTAATTGGTTAGCATTGTCTACATATTGATGACATAATTGAGATATAATGGGAATGCAATATGCTTCGAATTCCACATTGTTTGCATATTTGTCACAAATATTGTCACAAACAATGCTTTCTATTTGATGATAATATAAAGCTAAATTAAAATGAACCAACAAAATCCACTCACTGCTATATATATCTGTATCTGCAACCTTTTCAAAGTAAATTCCTTGTTTATTATTGAAGGGTATATCAGTATAAGATTTAACAGTATTTTTATTGTCTTCTAATACTAATACAAATAAAAAATTAAGTACTATTGTTAACCATATGGAAGTGAAATAACTAGTTTTATTATGGCTCATATGTTTCTTTGCGGCTGGAATATGTTTATGAAGATTTCTTGAATGTTCTTCCTTTCCTTTTTTTTGCTTGCTGATCTTGAAGAGATCTGGAACTATAATCCATTAATGATTTTGATAAAGTTTTAACCGTTAAATTATCTTCCTTTTTCTGTGTATTAATAGCTTCTTCTTCGTTATCAACGATTGGTAATAGAGAAACCTTGGTAATTGTTCATTCACTCAATCAGTTCTTTGTTTTTAAGGTAACAACCCGTGCCAATCCATTATCATCCTCTGTTGTTTCAATAACTCTGCCGAGGGCCCATCTTGTTGATGGAAGATTGCCTTCTTTTATAATAATATTCTTTCCCTTTGGAGATTAGATTGCTGTTGCGTCCACTTTGACAATAACCTTGTTTAGTAGTAATTGACAGACAATATCCATCATTTATTAATAATTTCTGGGTCTGATTTAATGTTAATATTGAATTTTAGTTTGTCGGAAGTCGGTACCCAGCGAAGTCCTAATGCTTTTATTGATTCACCATCATCAAAATTGCTACTCTTTGCAGATTCTCTTAGCTCTGCTGGTATTCGTCTTAACAGATTAGGATAGTTAGTGTTCCATTTTCCGAGATTCACTCCCCACCTTTAAGAAATTGTATAAGTTCAGTAGATTTTTTCACAGGAGTTTCATAATCATCTGTTCCTGAAACAATATCATCCATATATGTATCATTTAAAATTGCTATAGCTGCCAACGGAAATAAGTGGCCGTCATCTGCAGCTAGTTGACGTAATGTTTTAATTGCTAGATAAGGTGCTGCAGCAGTTCCGTATGTAACAGTTGTTAATTTATATTCCTTAATTGGCTCTCTTGTTGAATTTAGCCAAAGAATTCTTTGGTAATCTTGATCTCTGCTATCTACCTTTATTTGGCGGTACATTTTCTCAATATCAGCTGTGAAAACAATGTTTTATTTTCACCATCTTAATAAGATTCCTACTATGATGTACTATGTTTCGTTTAGCGGAGGCGTTGAAAACTACTCTTGATTTGGTGGTTGAGCTGTCGTGTTTTAATACTGAATGATGTGGTAAGTAGTATTCAATCTGATCGTAATTTTCTTCTAGTACCATATGAGCGAGCTTACTATATTCATTCATGAAATCTTTATACATTTTTTCGAGCACTGAATCATATTTATATTGTATACTTGATACAATCTTGCCATGGCCAATTCTTTTGAACCATTAAAATGTAATCTATTTGGTTGTTTCTTGAGTGGTAATCGAACCGTGTAACTTCCATCTTCCGCATGTGTTGTGTTGTCTGATAGAATTTCTCACGTTCAATTTCTTCAGTTGACGATACCTTTTCTGGCCTAAGCTCTTCGCTTTCGCAAAATTTTTCCATGACACTTACATGACACTTTATTGAATTTGTTGATTGTTCTCGCAAGATTTCTCCTGTCAGGATGTATCCGAACTTTGTTTTTTGAGCGATTGGCGTACATCTTCTCCCCTTAATTAAATGGTTTAAAATAATCTACCCATAAACACTTGCTCCAAGTATAATATCTATCGGCTTAGATTGGTAAAAGTAAGGATCTGACAATGTTAGGCCGTTAATGTGCTCCCAGGACTAATAAGATGTAATATTTTCCGATGGAAGATAACTCGTTAATTTAGGTAATACAAAAGCATTTATATGTAAGTATTTGGTTTAAATTTTGAACGTATATTCATTACTATTATGTATTGAGATATACCAATTTGGATCAATTAGTGCTCTGAGTTTAATGTAAGAGCCGTCTTTTCTTTGTATTTCAACGAGTGCTGTTGCTGAAAGTGTTTTGCTATATGACGAATTAGAAGAGTAATGTGCTGATATTTGAACGTTTCTAGATTGTTCCTTTGCTATCTTTGGTTTGTTATTGGCAGTTATATCTCTATGTAAATTTGTATGATGACGCTTGTTGCATATTTTGCACGTAAATGAAGATTTACAGTTTATTGTAAAATGTCCTGGCTTATCTTTTGTAACGTATTCGAATATTTGTTGTTCATTATAACCCTTGAACTTTTCGCGCTGATAAATTTTGTGGCCCTGATAACACACAGCACATTTATGATTAATAGAACTTCCATAATATGTTCTTAATTTTTGCTCCGTTGAAGATTTTCCTTCTAATGATTCCAATGCTTGGAATCAATTTTCCAAAAACGCGAAATAATGGTTTAATGTCTGCAATTCTCGAAGTGAATTGTCTATGAGACTCTTTACCTAGTTTCTCCACAAGTAAATGTATTAATAGAGGATCCCAATTTTCTACTGAAATTTGTAAGTTTTCAATAGCTAGAAGACTTTAAATTGTAACGTTGTGTAATTTCCTTATTGCCTTTGCCGACTCTTTCAATATGTTGGGTTGATTCAGCAGATGTTTTAATTGATGTGCAGCTAGTAATCTTATATTATTGTAACGTTTGTCCAAAATTTGCCATGCTGTGTCATAATTTTCAGCAGTAACTGGTAAATATTTGATCAATTCAAATGGTTCGTTGCTTAAGTTTGCTTTTAAATAGTGAAATTTTTGAGCTTTTCCTAAATCTTTATTTTGTTCTATTAATTCCATAAACAGGTCTCTAAAAGTTTTCCAGTTAAAGTAACTTCCTGAAAAATTTGGTATCTGAATTTTCGGAAGTTTCAAATTTGTTTCTTTATTATTTCTATTTAATTTCTGTGGATTCTCTTCTATGATTTTCTTTTCTTGCAGTTTTTCTTGCAGATTTATTATTATTTCTTCGTAGCTTATTTGAATTTCTTCGATATTCTTTCAGTAAAGTATTCATGTGCTTGTTCACCCTTGCTTGCAATTGCAATGTGGTTTTCGTTAATTTCATTCCAAGCCTCTCTCAATGTTCCTAAATTTTCATGAATATATGTACTAGGTAACTCTGTTTTAATTTTATCCTGAATTCGGACAATTTTTCGAACAAAATTTGCCATGCTAGTAGGTATAGGGGCACTTTGGCATGGGAAAAAATAAGCCCATATCGCACGACCTAGTTTTTAATAAACCATATCGCCCGCCCACGCAAATTAACCTATTTTTGAATGATTTTGAGTTTTAGAGAACCGGAAGTGTTGTGACCTGGATTCTGTTAGAAGTTGGGGTAAAACAAGTCTTTTAGAGCTCTTTGATTGTATATTATAGGTCAATAGGTCAACATGAAAATAGTTAGCAAAACTATTATATGTAAATATTAAAGCACGTGTTATTTAATGTTGGTGAACTAGTTTTAAAGTGTATCTTTAAGGAATGCGTGTTTTTTTTTTGTGTTGGTTAACTAGTTTTACTATAGGAAGAAATACAAAATAACAATTAGCATCTTCGTTTTTTTTTTTTTAGCAGAATATCTGGTTTAGATTACTATGTAGTATTTTAAAAAGGTAGAAAAAGAAAGAGGCAAGAAAAGTTGAATGCAAATATATTGGTATAGTATAGTATGGTAAGAACGTAGAATATATATCTACATATATATGTTGCATATAAAAAGGTTAAAAAGAAATTCAAACTTTATTAACTTTAATGTACAAAATATAAAGTGCATTTTAGTTTTAGAGTATTACAAAAATCTCTTTTTAAATATGTTTTTACGATGACTACAAAAATTGTAGATATGAAATCTTTGAAATCTCATTCTATCAATTGCATATTGTTGCCAAAGATTTTTCCAAGAAGAATTGTAAGCAAAGCTACAACATACATAACTTTCATTTGTAAAGTTGAATTAAATCGTACTTTTTTAGTTGGATTATTTATTCCATATTATCTATATATTTATGTTACAAATAAAAATTCTTTTTTTGTTTTTTATTTTAACACGTTTTCTTTAAGTAAGTACATATGATATTAAAACTATTTTTAATTGCACATCTTAAACTTGAACTTACATTATGTGTTGGAATAAGACACATAGATTTAAAATGTTCAATTTTTAACAATGATGGCATTGTATTGGTTAAATCATTTATTTTAGTACTATCTATGTATTTTCCAAGAAAATTTTTTTTCTGCTTTCCTTTAACGTGAATTATATCAGCTGATTGTAAATAGTACTTAAGTATATCCCTCAAACATAAGTATTCTACTGTACCACTATTCCATTTTAATCCATTTATTTTATTTTCAGAATATTGAATATTGTATTTTGTTTCATGATTAAGTTCTTCTTCGGGGTAAGGCGCTTTAAAATGATATACAATTGGAATCAAACTCCCCTTTTTAAGAATAGCCAATTCCTTTATAAAATATTGCTTTTCATTTCCTTGTACAAATTGTAGGTCAACAATGAAAATTTGTTGGTTATCCATTATGAATGTTGATGAATGAATAACCTTTTGAGTGAATGAAGCAGGACTTTATATTCTCTTTCTGAGTGTACATTTTGGTATAAATATAGGTTTGCTCATGAATAATTAATTATTTAATTATGTTTTTTCACCCATTTACAATGATGGTGGCTGGGCCAACTCGTTGTGGAAAAAGTACTTTTATTCATAACCTAATAAAATTAAAAAATAAAATCATACATCCGCAAATCAATAACATTATTTGGTGTAACCCAGATAAAAATACAATATTGAATGATGTAACAGATCTTGAGTATAGCAACAGTATTCCTGATTTTAGTGATATTAGAAACTCTGTATTAATTGTGATAGATGATATGATGTTAAATTCTTATGATAGACATGTCTGCGAACTATTTACTAGAGGATCGCATCATAGAAATTTATCGGTAATATTTGTAACCCAAAATATATTTCATCAAGGTAAATTTTCCAGAGATATTTCACTGAATTGCAAATACATAATTCTTTTTAGGAATCCTAGAGATAAATCCTAGAGATAAATACCATTAGCCCGTCAAATATATCTGAATCAGGTCAAGGAATTTGAGAAAGTATATAATGAAGTAACATTTAAGCCATATGGTTATATATTAATAGATCTTACTCAAGAAGTTAATGATTTATTTAGATTGAGAAGTGACATTTTCGAGCAAGATTTGTGTTATTGTACAACAAATCAGTTGGAACAATATGCAAAAGAATATGAAACGATTGAAAATCAACCGACATATATTGCACCTGTTAAAAAATTCTAAACCGAAACTCCAAAGAGTTATTATAAAACATTGTGAACCAGATGTAATGAAAACAATTTGTGAAATATCGTTAAATATTTTAAATGGTAACTGTAAGTTGAATAAAAAAACAAAAAATCAATTAAAAAGATATAAAAGGGAGTTAAGATCACTCATTTGTTATAAAAAATCAATAAATAATAAACGAAAAATTATTGTTCAAAAAGCAGGATTTTTACCTACTCTTCTTGGTGCAGTTCTTTCAGGGTCGATTGGAAATCTTATAAAATGAATAATCCATCATTTAATAAAATGATAATTCTCAAACCGGAAATATATGAAAAACTTAAACAAAATTCTAATATTGAAATTAACCAGTTGGATAAAAATATGAAAAAAATTATGTTACATAAGCATTTGACTGATATGCAGAAATGGTATTTTTTACGGCAAAACTTGTTTAAAAAACAAAATCAGAGCAGAACTCTTCCACAAAACAGAGGAAAAGGAAAAACTATACTAATGGAATCAAAAAGTACTCAAACACGTGTAAAACCATTACTTAAAGATGCAAAGGTACAATCAAATTCTGTTAAATATAGAGACATTAAAATGCAATTCCCTGAGGAAGAAATATTAGATATTTTTAAAACTCAATAATACCAAATTAATAATACCATATATCAATAATACCATATTTTAAAACTAGTAATACCAAACGAAGCTGAGGAGTTTCCAAAAATTTTATTATACACTACTATCTGTTTAAGTAAGCCAAAAGTTAACATCAAATTAAGAACAAATTTCACTTACAGCTTAGATGGACTTTTAAAAACATGTTTTAATCAAGCTTTCGTAAAATTAACTGACCCTAAAAAATATAAACCTCGTGTAATTGAAGTTTTTAAATTGTTTATTGATAGCATGAATTTAATTCCTGCAGAGAAACCAGATATGTTTTTTATATACACTGATATTATTGAACCACAAAATATAGGTGGTAAAAATGTAAGATGTTTAAGAACTGTTAATACAGAAAATGCTTTTACTAACACAGTAAAAGAATTTAACATAATTCAATATTGTAATGTTGAAAAATCATTTGATAGTATTTCAAAGCTCTTATGTGATAAATATGGTTACAAAATAAATTTTAGTGATAGTAGTATTCCTACAAAAATTGTATTACATTTTAAAAAAGTATAAATAAATGTCAGTTTGTAAATTTTAATATAAATTTTATTTTAAACGTAATGGAGAAAGTGTATTACAGATATTATTTAGTACAATCCGGAAGAGGTCTTGATGACATTGGGCCTTTATTGCATTCTACCATACCTTACCAAAGAGGTCGCGGATTAGGAAATTTTTTTGGAGGTCTTTTTAAGTATTTCAAACTTATATTTGCTTCAGGTGCTAATATATTTAAAAAAGAGGTCATTAACTCTGGTATTAGCGCTTTATCTGATATTGCATCAGGGGCAAATGTAAAGGAAGTTGTTCAAGATAGAGGTAAAGAAATTATGAAAAATGTAAGACGCGGAGCTGTTAGGAAGCTTAATGAAATGTATGGATCTGGTAAAAGAAAAAGGAAAACTATAAAAAGACTTAACATTAGCAATTCAAATTATTCTATGTCAAAACGGCGTAAAGTTAATAAGAAAAAGAAACTAAAAGATATTTTTAACTAATCATGGTGGAATGTATGAAATCTGAATTAGATATTTTTAAAACTCAACCTATTCAATCCAGTATTTTACGATCTGAGGAGGTTTCTTACAATTCAATTGCTTCCCTAGACAATCCGTCAACAATCGAATTTCTATCATTAGGTCATGGTGATACATATAGAGATTTATCTTCTGTATATTTACGATTAAAAGTACAAATTTTAAAAAAAAATGGAACTCATTGGAATAATGATAAAGGAACTGATGGAAGATTAATAGCACAACCAAGTGTTGTTAATAATCTTCTTCACTCTCTAATAAAACAGTGTAATGTACAGTTAAGTGGTAAAAATATAACCCCCTCAGACGGTAATTACCATTACAGAGCTTACATTGAATCATTATTAAATTATGGTACAGATGCAGCAACAACACATTTGGAATGTGCCGGTTGGAATCTGGATAAACCAAATATAGCAAAATTTGACAATGTTAGATCAAAGGAGCGCCAAAAAGCTTACCAAAATAGCAGTGTTGTAGAGCTTATGGGCAAATTACATGTAGATATGTTCAATCAGCCAACTCTTCTGATAAATAATGTTGATGTTAGAATAGTTTTAACATTAGAAAAACCAGATTTTTTCTTTTTCGGAGATGATTCTGATGAATCTCAATTAAAAATTGTAGAAGCAACATTGTTTATGAGACATGCAACTATTAATCCTAGTGTATTATTAGCACATAATGCTGTTATTGAGAAGTCGAATGCCAAATATAATTATAAACGGGTAGAAGTAAAAGGTTTTACGATTCCTTCTAATAGTACAACTATTTCGCTTGATAATGTATTTATTGGGCAGTTACCAAACGCGATATTATTTTGTATGACAGAGAATGCCGGTTACTCTGGAAAAAGATCAAAAAATTCATTTAATTTTAAACACTTTGATATTTCTCAATTCATATTATATGTAAATGGAGTACAAATACCTAATACAATAATTGAAACCAGTTTTACGGAAAAAAATAATTGTTATACACGTGCATATCATACGCTATTTTCTGGTACAGGCATATATCATAATGATAAAGGTCATCAGATAACAAAATCTATGTTTAGTAATGGATTCTTTATATTAGCTTTTGATTTAACTCCAGATGCATCAGGAAATGAAGTGTGTCATGGATTACTTAATCAAGGCACTGTCCGAATTCAAGCAAGGCTATCAAAACCGCTTCCATCAACTCTATCTGCTATAGTTTATGGAGAATTTGATGCAAGTTTACAAATTGATAAAAATCGAAATGTGTTCACAAATCTATAAATAGATTACTTAAAACTTGAATTTGAGTATTTGTTAAGATGTCATTAACCTGTGCACTTGTAGATGTAACATTTTGTTGTGATGATAAAAACAACTTATTCGCGAAAGATATTTGCTTACTTGGAATTAAAGAACCTTGTAAAAAATTAATAAAAGAGGTTACATACAAATTTCCAACAAAAGAACTTTTAAATTATTATCTTGAAAATTATACTTTTGGAACTGTTCACAATAATAAAATAAATAACGATCTTAGACAGATATTGGAGAAATTTGATATTATTATAACAAATGAAAAAATAAAAAAAGATTTCTTAACAAATTACACTAACGAAATAAGCAAAGTGTATGATTTAAGTAAATTTGATTCATGAATACTTTAGAATTAACTAATATATTAAGATGTAACAAATACACAAACAAATTTTTGAAAGGAGTTTTTGCTTTGGATAAATTACCTAATATAGTTGAAAGGCCAACATTCATGATTGTAAACACTGATAAAGCCAAAGATCCTGGAACACATTGGTTAGTTATTTTTATTCCAAAAGATGGTTGTATAGAATATTTTGATTCTTACGGTGGCACACCAGATAAACCAGAAATTCTTAATTATTTAAAAAACCAATGCATAATATTTAATGATAGACAATTACAAAGTAACTTTTCAGATGTATGTGGACAATATTGTTGTGTTTACGCTTGGTGTAAGTGTAATAATATAAGTATGAATAAATTTTTAACACAATTTAGTAGTGTTAGTTATATCCATAATGATAATCTAATTTTAAAACTTTATAACAGCATATTTGGGAAAAAGTATATTCAGAACTGTGTTTCTAAACAAAAAATATAAATATATATCTAAAATATTACGGTTTTTTACCTCATTTTAAAACAACTGTGAGAGGAATAGTATCATATACAGAATTAATAGAAGCCAGAATTTCATTACACCGCATTGGGAAAAAATTAATGTTTATTAATTATGAAGATTGGTTGGAATTTTATCAGCAATATCATCTACATCCTAAAAATAAAGTTTCCTGCTTACAATTTGGTATAAAAGCTGGAAAACCACGGTCATTTGTCAGATGAGGAAATTGATAAATTTCGTATTCTATTTAATTTTATCCACTTAGTAATGGTTTACATCAAAAATGCTGAAGGATGTGTAAAAGAATACGTAAGAAAATATATTAGAACGTGTGTGGAAAACCAGCAAACTATATTAAACGATGAAATATACATTCCATTAAACCGGTTTAATGTTCAATGTAATTATTCTAGATTATTTTTTGAGATTCCATTTTTATTAAAAGAATTAATAGATAAATATTCAAATATAAATCAAGAGAATAAAATGTTAGAATAAGATTAAACTGTAAAATAAATTTATAATAAAAAATTTTAAATAAACTTTATTTACTTTTGTTTTTACAATTCAATTACAATAAAATATGGCAATAGCAAAAACAACACAATAAATAAACAAAAATATAAAAAATAATATTAAACATCTACAATAATACGGATATAATGTGGTTGGTTGCAAATTCTCTTTATCATTGTCCAAAGATTCAGAAACTTGCCCTCTTTCTACAGAATTATTGTCCATTTGAAATGTTAAAATGTTGAATAACAAGACTTTTTGAGAAAATTAAGTATTTTTTTTATTAATTTGCAGTGTTACTAAGATTAGAACTGACAACTGACTGAATAAAAATTCAAATTTTGAAAAGGTATAAAAAAGAATGCATTATCTTTATTGGTATTTATTTTAAGAATGGATGTGAAAGATTTCTTAGAAAAATACTCATTTACATTATTAGATGAACACAAAACTTATATTTCAAATTTATACAATTATTTAGAAAAATTTGTTGGTAAAACAGTACAGTTCACAATATGGTACACATTTTAGTTGCTGTCCTTGGGCTTATAATAATTGTACGTCAGGGCCTGAAACTTGTGAATGCTATTTTGTAGAAAAATATAACAAAGAATTAGAAAAGTTAATTAAATAGTATAAGCATAATGTCAAAAGCTCAAATTGTAATGGAAATTCATAGACCAGCAAGGCGTAGATATCCTAGAAGGAAATTCTTACAAAGAGGTTTAAATGATACTTGGCAAATTGATTTAGTTGAAATGATACCATACGCAAAGTTTAATAATGGCTTTAAATATATGTTAACTGCCATAGATATATTTTCTAAATACGCATATGCTGAACCTATAAAAACAAAGAATGCTGAAAATGTTTTAAATGCCCTGAAATCAATTTTTGAGCGCGCTAAAGTTATACCCAAAAATATTCACTCTGATCAAGGCAAAGAGTTTTTTAATTCGCAATTCCAAAACTATATGAGAGAAAAAATAATCAATCACTATCATACATACAGTGAATTAAAAGCATAAATTGTTGAACGATTTAATCGTACAATGAAAAATTCTATGTGGAAAAAATTTAGTCTAAATGGAAATTATAAATGGTTATCTATTCTGCAATCAATAATAAAAGATTATAATTCAAGAAAACATTCTACAATAAAGCTTCCACCTGAAAAAGTTACGCGAAAAAATGAAAGAAATATATTGAAAAATATATATATGCAACCTAACATTTTTCAAAAAAGTAAATATAAGGTTGGTGAATATGTAAGAATAAGTAAATATAAAGGTCACTTCGAAAAAGGCTATAAACAAAATTGGTCAACTGAAATATTTAAAATTGATAAGATCAATAATACCTATTCAGTTACATATCAATTATCAGATTATAAAAATAATCCTATTTCAGGTGGTTTCTACAAAGAGGAACTCACTCCTGTTAAATATCCAAATTCTTACCTGGTAGAAAAAATTATTAAAAAAAAGATAATAAAGTTTTTGTTAAATGTTTAGGGTTCAATGATGATCATAATACTTGGATTAATAAAAAAAATAGTATTTAATAAATTTGAACATATTTGATATTTATTTGTGCTATTTATACTAAAATTTTTAAATAAAAATTTAAACATTATATTTCTAATTAATTATTAACATTAGATCTTTTATATCCATAGGGAAATTAACTACCATCTTCATAAATTTACGTTTTTCTAACCTAGTTTGATATTTTTTTTATTTCAGGAATTGTGATAACTTTATGCTCTTTATTACGTCGAATATTTTGTGAAAGTATGTATATATCGTTGTCTTCCTTCACATTTAGCACCGCTTCTTTAATTGTATTAAAATTAATTTTTTGGGAGGCTGTGTAGTTTAAACAAATTCCTTTAGCTTTACAAACTAGTTTTTCTCCATTGTCTTTCGTACTGTGAACTTTATATGCATAGTTTTTAGGGCCTCCACTTACAAATTCTGTAATGTAACTTCCAACACCATAACATTCTAGTTCATCGGCCATATCTCCTATAAAATCCCCTGTTTGGGGTTCATATTCTCCTGTACGACTTATATATATTACGGAATCAGTGTCATAATATAAAACTCTATCCTTTAGTTTTTCTAAATAACTATATAATTTTAATCGAGCTTGAGTAGTTGTGTAAGTTGCAATACATACATTTACAGTAGATAATGATTCACCTGCTTCTTCTTTGTACTGCCAATTAACTATAATGATTTCCTCACTTACTGGAAGAATACCACAAACGTCTATAGATGGATTTTTTAACATGTCATATAAATCCTTAGGTTGATTAATAATTATTGTTTTTTGTAAGTTTTCTCTCTGTCCAAATTTACCCCAAAAAGAATTAAGCATTAATTTTGCAAAAGATCGTAGTCCCTGATTATTTACAATTTCATTAAATTCTAGTTGAATATTTTCATTTCTAAGAAAATCCGTTATATACTTCTCTTTCTCTTCCTTTGTTATACAGTTACTAGGCCATCCCGATGCCTGTTGTTTTATTTTAAAAAATTTGTTCATCATTTGTGTGAAAAGACCATCTGTTTTTGTTACACCATTGTATTGACATATTATGTTGTAACTCCATATTTGATAAATTTCTAATATTTTATATTTCAATTCAAGACCTTTTAACACTTCATCAATAATTCATGTTCCAAGTAAAGCTCTTTCGTTATCATTATGTAAACAAAATTCATTTAGGCTTTTTTCCTCACTACATGTGCGACATAAGGAAAACATTAATTTGTTGTTTTGTTTTACAGGTAATACTGGATGTATAAGATTTTCTGGTGGTAAAATTTTACATTTTATAAGTCCATTCAAATCTTTTAAATTTTGTTTAGTACAATTAACGTTTCCTACATAAACATCTGGATGGCCGACAGGAAATTTTCCATATTTGAAAACCCATGGATATAAACAACAAATATCTATATATTTTATTTTTTCTCCTTTTTTACATTTGTAGTAGTTGTAAACATTATCTGTACGACCACCATAAAAAGAATCCCGAGGTTTTAATGGTGAAAGTTGTACTAATGGATGGTTATTTAAGTAATTAATTTTGCTTTTACTTATTTGAGAATAAAAATCACATTCCCATATTTCAATTACATTGTAATCTAATCTTTTCAACCTATCAGATTTTCTAATAGCTCTATCATATCGTTCATTCAATGTATCATTTTTATCATCATATAAATATGAATTACGATTACGTGGAAAACAGTTAGGATGACCGTGATAATAACATCCATAAAATTCAAAAACTTGATTAGTTTCTGAACAAAAACCATCAACTTTTACACTGGCTACGACAGCTTCTTTTTGTTTAGCAGCATGTCCAATGTAAATATTCCGTTTTTCCTCCTCCCAAATCAACCATTGAATAGCTGCCTTTGATTGGTTATCTGAATACCTATACCCGTTTTTGGGTATTAAACCAATCGTATCTGGTCTAAATGCAAGATTACAAGCAGATGCTATAGTTGTGCCCTCTAGAACAGGTTCAACGTTACATTCTCTAAGAAAAAATTCTCTGAACTTTAAGCATGATTGCGTTAGTATTGCTACGTCATTTATACAATATTTTACAATATCATTTTCCATATAGAATTCATCATTTTTGTGATCTTCGTACCATTTCAGAAATACTTCACGTTCGTTAGTTTTCATGGTATCTGGGTTATAATATTCAACAGGTGGTAATGGTCCAATATAATTTTTATTTTCCGTTGTATTGAAGCGATGCGGGAAATATACTTTTTTCAAATCAATTTGTAAATCAAAAGCCTTTGGTAATTTTGATAATGTCATTGCAAAATAATTAATTGAGTCTATAAATTTTATGTTATCTAATAATATCATGATAATTTTTGAACCTCGCATAATTAGTTTAGTTTTTAAAGAGGTTTTTTCTAATATAATATTTAAAATAAATTGATGGTCAAAAGACTGTCCATTTAATTTAATTTAATTTAATTTAATTCACAAACAAATTGTGTTGTCAAGCTTGCGGTATTCATATCGTACACATATAATTTTTATAATTTTTATTGTTTCTTTATCAATTTAAATTTTAATTTGATATTTCACTTTTTTATCTAATTATAAATTTTAATTTGTTGATTTTTACTTATATTGTTTTTTAAAATTTTACAAAATTACCAATTTTAATGTAAATTTCTGCAATATACGCGGTTTACAGACGAATTTCGATGCTGTCACTTGCCATTTAAATTCTAGCAAACCAGCAATTCTTGCCCTATGTGAAACTCAAATTAACGGCCAGAATGACAATTTTAATATTACTGGCTACACACTCGTTTCACATTTCGTGTCTAAAAGAGGTATCGCCATCTATATTAAAAATGACACAGCTTTCAACACTCTTAATAAATTGAAATGTTCTAGCCCAACTTTCCACTATGTTTGGGTAAAAATCCTTGTTAGAAAGCAAGTCACACATTTCTGTTTCTTATACAGATCACCCAACTCAAGTGAAGAGGAAACTGTTGTGGAAATTGAAAATCTCTCAAACCAGATCAATGAAATTTTGCATTCATATCCAGGAACTGAAATTGTTCTGGCGGGTGATTTCAATATTCATAATAGAGACTGGCTTCACTTTTCTAGTAACACCTCTCTGAGGCAAAACTCAATTGGGAAACAAGTTTAACTATTCTCATCTCTTTTCCATCTTTCTCAACATGTCCAAAATTCCACTAGGATCCCGGATCGTGCTGATCAAGATAGCTACCTCTTGGATCTGTTCCTGACCACACACCCTGAAAAATATGTGGTTTCAGTTGGTTGCCCCCTGGGTGGCTCCGACCATTGTTTAGTTAAAACAAGTTTCCGGGTAGGCCCAATTACCAATCAAAGGACTCCTCCGAGGAAATTAGTATGGCGATACAGCCATGCGAACTGGAAGGGTCTTAACAGTTTTTTCAGATCCTTTGATTGGTCATTGTGCTTCCGCGATAGGAATGTCGACTTTGCTGCAAATGCGATTTGTGAAACAATTTTACTTGGAATGAGAGAGAGAACTATTAAACGGAAATCCAAATCTTGGTTCAATCGCATTTGCAGTGAAGCCATTTTTAAAAAGGAGGAGGCTTTAAAACTGTATCAAAACAATAGGTCGGAGGCTCTCAGGGCAAACTATATAGTGGCTCGAAACAGGTGCAAGAGAGTTATCAACAGGCAAAAATTCTTATTCAACCTAAAGTTGAAACGTAAACTTATCCACATGCCTAAGAATAGCAAATCCTTTTGGTCATTTGCAAAAGGTTTAAAAGAAGACGCTAGCGGGTCTTCTTTTCCTCCGCTTATTGATATTAATAACATGATTGTGTCAGATTCCAAAGAGAAAGCGAACTTGTTTGGCAAGCAGTTCTCTTTCAATTCGACACTGCCTCAGTCAACTTTAAAGCCACCAACTGTTCCTGAAGTTGACTACTCCTTCGGTAAAATATACTTTAGGACAAGAGCAGTGATGAAAATCTTGAAAAATTTTGATGTAAAAAAATCAGCCGGTCCAGATGGTATCACTACCATGGTTCTTAAAAATACCTATTCAAGTATTTCAAAACCTCTACGCAACCTTTTTTGTCTTTCCTTTACTTCGGGTATTCAACCTACCCAATGGAAGGTTGCGCATGTTTTCCCAATTCCAAAAAAAGGTAATAAAAGCGATCCCTCTAACTACCGTCCTATTGCTATAACCTCGGTTCTTTCCAAGGTAATGGAAAAAATAGTAAACCAGAAGCTTTTGAAATATCTGGATCGTAGACGTTTGCTTTATGATCGACAATACGGGTTCAGAGCCCGTCGTTCAACCGGTGATCTCATGACTTACCTTTGCGAAAAGTTGGATATCAGCCTTCACCATTCTGGTGAATCTGATGTAGTGGCTCTGGATATTTTTAAAGCGTTCGACCGAGTCTGGCATGATGCTTTATTAGCAAAATGCACAGCGTTAGGTCTAGGTAGAGTCTTTCTAAAATGGATTGGAGATTTCCTTTCAAATCGCATGATTCAAGTACTTGTCGATGGTTATTAATCTGACAATTTTATAATTAATGCTGGTGTCCCTCGGGGAACAGTTTTGTCCCCCCACTCTCTTCTTAATATTTATCAATGACCTACTTTCAATTATCTCCAATCCAATCCATAGTTTCGCAGATGACAGCACACTTGTAACTTCCTATGAATTTCATAGTCGCTGTGGTATTAATCACCAAATTAATAGAACAGCAAGAAACTTCACTATCAGTGAGCTAAATAATGATTTAGCGAAAATCCAACAATGGGGTGAAATCAACAGAGTTGATTTCAACACCAAAAAAACGCAATGCTGTTTAATCTCGCGCAAAGTAGCTACTACTACACCCAAGCTGACTTTTCAGGGTGAAGCTTTGCAGCACTGAAGAGATTTAAACATTCTGGGCATCGAGTTAATTGAGAAATTGACCTGGTCAAATCATATTTTTGGTATAGCTAAAAATGCTGCTAAATGTCTAGATTTCTTGTATCGCTGTAAAGCTTACTTTTCTCCTTCTCCTGCACCCCAAACAGCGCTGGGTTATCTCGACAAAGTGCAAAACAGAGCTATTCGCCTTATTGAGCTAAAACAGAGCTATTCGCCTTAACGCTCACTCCACTTTGCCATCGCCGTACTGTTGGGTCATTGATCCTCTTTTATAGATAGGCGTGAACAGCTGTTCTAAAGAAATAAAACAATTGATGCCTCCACTCAAAGATTTCCAATATGAAACGAGGAGTGCAACAAATGCCCACCCATACATTGTCGAACTGGCAAGATGGCGCAATACAGTATTCGGAAATTCGTTTGTCATGCGCACGTCGCGTTTATGGAACCTTATGCCCGCACATGTGTTCCCAAAAGTTGGTAATTCATTTGTGTACGATATATCGAAATTCAAGAAGAACACTAACATCTTTCTTCAAAATAACTATCCAAATTTTTCCCTTCATCCTTCATAATCCCAATTTTCCTATATTCAAACACCCAAGTAATCCTTCCCCCATCCTTTTCTCCAAAACCAAGCTGTACATTATATGATTATGTATTAAAGGTCCAATCCTATAGTTTGGTTTTAAAGGGGGTGATGTTGGTTGGTTAGAGTCCAACACTACTCAGAGGAACCTGGTGTAGTTCTTTTGAGTGACTTTTGATGTTTTCCACCGTCCCTCGTAAAAAAAAAAAAAAATGTGCTATTACCACGACAGTTTTGAATTCTTTTCTTATCTCCATTATGTACATCAGAAATTGCTCTATAATATCCCTCTTTAATTCCTCTTCTTCTAAATTTACATGTTTCACAAAAATATAACGAGGACAACGAAATACATGCGTCACATCTTTGCTCGAAAACACACAAATTTGGTTCATGTAGTTTAATATCTGATAGAATGCCTCTTATGTACTTCTCTCCAAAAGCTTTTTCTTGTTGTTTCCAAATCGTAAAATATATAAATAAAATTTTTTAGTTTAGGTTGATTTGATAATTCAATTCATTCTTTTACCTTTTTTTCTATCTTTTAAATAATATACAAATATTGTAAACAAAACCAGATTTAATCAAACGGAAAAAAGAAAAAGGTACATGTGGACGCTAATTTCTATTTTGAATTTCGTTTTAACCTTTTTATATGCAACATATATATGTAATGTTCCTAAATTTTCATGAATATATGTACTAGGTCACTCTGTTTTAATTTTATACTGAATTCGGACAATTTTTCCTTTTAATATTGTAATCAAAATGATTTGCCTACTCACAAGATCATTTCTTTTCTTAAGTGATTCTGTCGTTTCTTCTTGAGCTGAGCTGAAACTAAATTAAACTCTCCCTGTAACGCTTTAAATAATTGATTTGTAGTTGTAGTAGTGGCAGCACACAACAACAGATACCATAGATTTGGAAGCAACCCCTGTAGATTTCTAATTAAGTAGTTAATTTGTAGCTTTATAATACAGCTAGTAAACCTGAAATTTTACTATAGATACTTGTTCTATAGCGCAACCTTTTTATTAATATATCTCTATAGACACTAGTTCTGTAGATAATATTGTAAACACTAGTTTTACAATAAATTATTGAGTTCAAATATAATTATAAACGGGTAGAAGTAAAAGGTTTTACGATTCCTTCTAATAGTACAACTATTTCGCTTGATAATGTATTTATTGGGCAGTTACCAAACGCGATATTATTTTGTATGACAGAGAATGCCGGTTACTCTGGAAAAAGATCAAAAAATTCATTTAATTTTAAACACTTTGATATTTCTCAATTCATATTATATGTAAATGGAGTACAAATACCTAATACAATAATTGAAACCAGTTTTACGGAAAAAAATAATTGTTATACACGTGCATATCATACGCTATTTTCTGGTACAGGCATATATCATAATGATAAAGGTCATCAGATAACAAAATCTATGTTTAGTAATGGATTCTTTATATTAGTTTTTTTTTTAACTCCAGATGCATCAGGAAATGAAGTGTGTCATGGATTACTTAATCAAGGCACTGTCCGAATTCAAGCAAGGCTATCAAAACCGCTTCCATCAACTCTATCTGCTATAGTTTATGGAGAATTTGATGCAAGTTTACAAATTGATAAAAATCGAAATGTGTTCACAAATCTATAAATAGATTACTTAAAACTTGAATTTGAGTATTTGTTAAGATGTCATTAACCTGTGCACTTGTAGATGTAACATTTTGTTGTGATGATAAAAACAACTTATTCGCGAAAGATATTTGCTTACTTGGAATTAAAGAACCTTGTAAAAAATTAATAAAAGAGGTTACATACAAATTTCCAACAAAAGAACTTTTAAATTATTATCTTGAAAATTATACTTTTGGAACTGTTCACAATAATAAAATAAATAACGATCTTAGACAGATATTGGAGAAATTTGATATTATTATAACAAATGAAAAAATAAAAAAAGATTTCTTAACAAATTACACTAACGAAATAAGCAAAGTGTATGATTTAAGTAAATTTGATTCATGAATACTTTAGAATTAACTAATATATTAAGATGTAACAAATACACAAACAAAGTTTTGAAAGGAGTTTTTGCTTTGGATAAATTACCTAATATAGTTGAAAGGCCAACATTCATGATTGTAAACACTGATAAAGCCAAAGATCCTCGAACACATTGGTTAGTTATTTTTATTCCAAAAGATGGTTGTATAGAATATTTTGATTCTTACGGTGGCACACCAGATAAACCAGAAATTCTTAATTATTTAAAAAACCAATGCATAATATTTAATGATAGACAATTACAAAGTAACTTTTCAGATGTATGTGGACAATATTGTTGTGTTTACGCTTGGTGTAAGTGTAATAATATAAGTATGAATAAATTTTTAACACAATTTAGTAGTGTTAGTTATATCCATAATGATAATCTAATTTTAAAACTTTATAACAGCATATTTGGGAAAAAGTATATTCAGAACTGTGTTTCTAAACAAAAAATATAAATATATATCTAAAATATTACGGTTTTTTACCTCATTTTAAAACAACTGTGAGAGGAATAGTATCATATACAGAATTAATAGAAGCCAGAATTTCATTACACCGCATTGGGAAAAAATTAATGTTTATTAATTATGAAGATTGGTTGGAATCTTATCAGCAATATCATCTACATCCTAAAAATAAAGTTTCCTGATTACAATTTGGTATAAAAGCTGGAAAACCACGGTCATTTGTCAGATGAGGAAATTGATAAATTTCGTATTCTATTTAATTTTATCCACTTAGTAATGGTTTACATCAAAAATGCTGAAGGATGTGTAAAAGAATACGTAAGAAAATATATTAGAACGTGTGTGGAAAACCAGCAAACTATATTAAACGATGAAATATACATTCCGTTAAACCGGTTTAATGTTCAATGTAATTATTCTAGATTATTTTTTGAGATTCCATTTTTATTAAAAGAATTAATAGATAAATATTTAAATATAAATCAAGAGAATAAAATGTTAGAATAAGATTAAACTGTAAAATAAATTTATAATAAAAAATTTTAAATAAACTTTATTTACTTTTGTTTTTACAATTCAATTACAATAAAGTATGGCAATAGCAAAAACAACACAATAAATAAACAAAAATATAAAAAATAATATTAAACATCTACAATAATACGGATATAATGTGGTTGGTTGCAAATTCTCTTTATCATTGTCCAAAGATTCAGAAACTTGCCCTCTTTCTACAGAATTATTGTCCATTTGAAATGTTAAAATGTTGAATAACAAGACTTTTTGAGAAAATTAAGTATTTTTTTTATTAATTTGCAGTGTTACTAAGATTAGAACTGACAACTGACTGAATAAAAATTCAAATTTTGAAAAGGTATAAAAAAGAATGCATTATCTTTATTGGTATTTATTTTAAGAATGGATGTGAAAGATTTCTTAGAAAAATATTCATTTACATTATTAGATGAACACAAAACTTATATTTCAAATTTATACAATTATTTAGAAAAATTTGTTGGTAAAACAGTACAGTTCAAAATATGGTACACATTTTAGTTGCTGTCCTTGGGCTTATAATAATTGTACGTCAGGGCCTGAAACTTGTGAATGCTATTTTGTAGAAAAATATAACAAAGAATTAGAAAAGTTAATTAAATAGTATAAGCATAATGTCAAAAGCTCAAATTGTAATGGAAATTCATAGACCAGCAAGGCGTAGATATCCTAGAAGGAAATTCTTACAAAGAGGTTTAAATGATACTTGGCAAATTGATTTAGTTGAAATGATACCATACGCAAAGTTTAATAATGGCTTTAAATATATGTTAACTGCCATAGATATATTTTCTAAATACGCATATGCTGAACCTATAAAAACAAAGAATGCTGAAAATGTTTTAAATGCCCTGAAATCAATTTTTGAGCGCGCTAAAGTTATACCCAAAAATATTCACTCTGATCAAGGCAAAGAGTTTTTTAATTCGCAATTCCAAAACTATATGAGAGAAAAAATAATCAATCACTATCATACATACAGTGAATTAAAAGCATAAATTGTTGAACGATTTAATCGTACAATGAAAAATTCTATGTGGAAAAAATTTAGTCTAAATGGAAATTATAAATGGTTATCTATTCTGCAATCAATAATAAAAGATTATAATTCAAGAAAACATTCTACAATAAAGCTTCCACCTGAAAAAGTTACGCGAAAAAATGAAAGAAATATATTGAAAAATATATGCAACCTAACATTTTTCAAAAAAGTAAATATAAGGTTGGTGAATATGTAAGAATAAGTAAATATAAAGGTCACTTCGAAAAAGGCTATAAACAAAATTGGTCAACTGAAATATTTAAAATTGATAAGATCAATAATACCTATTCAGTTACATATCAATTATCAGATTATAAAAATAATCCTATTTCAGGTGGTTTCTACAAAGAGGAACTCACTCCTGTTAAATATCCAAATTCTTACCTGGTAGAAAAAATTATTAAAAAAAAGATAATAAAGTTTTTGTTAAATGTTTAGGGTTCAATGATGATCATAATACTTGGATTAATAAAAAAAATAGTATTTAATAAATTTGAACATATTTGATATTTATTTGTGCTATTTATACTAAAATTTTTAAATAAAAATTTAAACATTATATTTCTAATTAATTATTAACATTAGATCTTTTATATCCATAGGGAAATTAACTACCATCTTCATAAATTTACGTTTTTCTAACCTAGTTTGATATTTTTTTTATTTCAGGAATTGTGATAACTTTATGCTCTTTATTACGTCGAATATTTTGTGAAAGTATGTATATATCGTTGTCTTCCTTCACATTTAGCACCGCTTCTTTAATTGTATTAAAATTAATTTTTTGGGAGGCTGTGTAGTTTAAACAAATTCCTTTAGCTTTACAAACTAGTTTTTCTCCATTGTCTTTCGTACTGTGAATTTTATATGCATAGTTTTTAGGGCCTCCACTTACAAATTCTGTAATGTAACTTCCAACACCATAACATTCTAGTTCATCGGCCATATCTCCTATAAAATCCCCTGTTTGGGGTTCATATTCTCCTGTACGACTTATATATATTACGGAATCAGTGTCATAATATAAAACTCTATCCTTTAGTTTTTCTAAATAACTATATAATTTTAATCGAGCTTGAGTAGTTGTGTAAGTTGCAATACATACATTTACAGTAGATAATGATTCACCTGCTTCTTCTTTGTACTGCCAATTAACTATAATGTTTTCCTCACTTACTGGAAGAATACCACAAACGTCTATAGATGGATTTTTTAACATGTCATATAAATCCTTAGGTTGATTAATAATTATTGTTTTTTGTAAGTTTTCTCTCTGTCCAAATTTACCCCAAAAAGAATTAAGCATTAATTTTGCAAAAGATCGTAGTCCCTGATTATTTACAATTTCATTAAATTCTAGTTGAATATTTTCATTTCTAAGAAAATCCGTTATATACTCTTTCTCTTCCTTTGTTATACAGTTACTAGGCCATCCCGATGCCTGTTGTTTTATTTTAAAAAATTTGTTCATCATTTGTGTGAAAAGACCATCTGTTTTTGTTACACCATTGTATTGACATATTATGTTGTAACTCCATATTTGATAAATTTCTAATATTTTATATTTCAATTCAAGACCTTTTAACACTTCATCAATAATTCATGTTCCAAGTAAAGCTCTTTCGTTATCATTATGTAAACAAAATTCATTTAGGCTTTTTTCCTCACTACATGTGCGACATAAGGAAAACATTAATTTGTTGTTTTGTTTTACAGGTAATACTGGATGTATAAGATTTTCTGGTGGTAAAATTTTACATTTTATAAGTCCATTCAAATCTTTTAAATTTTGTTTAGTACAATTAACGTTTCCTACATAAACATCTGGATGGCCGACAGGAAATTTTCCATATTTGAAAACCCATGGATATAAACAACAAATATCTATATATTTTATTTTTTCTCCTTTTTTACATTTGTAGTAGTTGTAAACATTATCTGTACGACCACCATAAAAAGAATCCCGAGGTTTTAATGGTGAAAGTTGTACTAATGGATGGTTATTTAAGTAATTAATTTTGCTTTTACTTATTTGAGAATAAAAATCACATTCCCACATTTCAATTACATTGTAATCTAATCTTTGCAACCTATCAGATTTTCTAATAGCTCTATCATATCGTTCATTCAATGTATCATTTTTATCATCATATAAATATGAATTACGATTACGTGGAAAACAGTTAGGATGACCGTGATAATAACATCCATAAAATTCAAAAACTTGATTAGTTTCTGAACAAAAACCATCAACTTTTACACTGGCTACGACAGCTTCTTTTTGTTTAGCAGCATGTCCAATGTTAATATTCCGTTTTTCCTCCTCCCAAATCAACCATTGAATAGCTGCCTTTGATTGGTTATCTGAATACCTATACCCGTTTTTGGGTATTAAACCAATCGTATCTGGTCTAAATGCAAGATTACAAGCAGATGCTATAGTTGTGCCCTCTAGAACAGATTCAACGTTACATTTTCTAAGAAAAAATTCTTTGAACTTTAAGCATGATTGCGTTAGTATTGCTACGTCATTTATACAATATTTTACAATATCATTTTCCATATAGAATTCATCATTTTTGTGATCTTCGTACCATTTCAGAATAACTTCACGTTCGTTAGTTTTCATGGTATCTGGGTTATAATATTCAACAGGTGGTAATGGTCCAATATAATTTTTATTTTCCGTTGTATTGAAGCAATGCGGGAAATATACTTTTTTCAAATCAATTTGAAAATCAAAAGCCTTGGTAATTTTGATAATGTCATTGCAAAATAATTAATTGAGTCTATAAATTTTATGTTATCTAATAATATCATGATAATTTTTGAACCTCGCATAATTAGTTTAGTTTTTAAAGAGGTTTTTTCTAATATAATATTTAAAATAAATTGATGGTCAAAAGACTGTCCATTTAATTTAATTTAATTTAATTTAATTCACAAACAAATTGTGTTGTCAAGCTTGCGGTATTCATATCGTACACATATAATTTTTATAATTTTTATTGTTTCTTTATCAATTTAAATTTTAATTTGATATTTCACTTTTTTATCTAATTATAAATTTTAATTTGTTGATTTTTACTTATATTGTTTTTTAAAATTTTACAAAATTACCAATTTTAATGTAAATTTCTGCAATATACGCGGTTTACAGACGAATTTCGATGCTGTCACTTGCCATTTAAATTCTAGCAAACCAGCAATTCTTGCCCTATGTGAAACTCAAATTAACGGCCAGAATGACAATTTTAATATTACTGGCTACACACTCGTTTCACATTTCGTGTCTAAAAGAGGTATCGCCATCTATATTAAAAATGACACAGCTTTCAACACTCTTAATAAATTGAAATGTTCTAGCCCAACTTTCCACTATGTTTGGGTAAAAATCCTTGTTAGAAAGCAAGTCACACATTTCTGTTTCTAATACAGATCACCCAACTCAAGTGAAGAGGAAACTGTTGTGGAAATTGAAAATCTCTCAAACCAGATCAATGAAATTTTGCATTCATATCCAGGAACTGAAATTGTTCTGGCGGGTGATTTCAATATTCATAATAGAGACTGGCTTCACTTTTCTAGTAACACCTCTCTGAGGCAAAACTCAATTGGGAAACAAGTTTAACTATTCTCATCTCTTTTCCATCTTTCTCAACATGTCCAAAATTCCACTAGGATCCCGGATCGTGCTGATCAAGATAGCTACTTCTTGGATCTGTTCCTGACCACACACCCTGAAAAATATGTGGTTTCTGTTGGTTGCCCCCTGGGTGGCTCCGACCATTGTTTAGTTAAAACAAGTTTCCGGGTAGGCCCAATTACCAATCAAAGGACTCCTCCGAGGAAATTAGTATGGCGATACAGCCATGCGAACTGGAAGGGTCTTAACAGTTTTTTCAGATCCTTTGATTGGTCATTGTGCTTCCGCGATAGGAATGTCGACTTTGCTGCAAATGCGATTTGTGAAACAATTTTACTTGGAATGAGAGAGAGAACTATTAAACGGAAATTCAAATCTTGGTTCAATCGCATTTGCAGTGAAGCCATTTTTAAAAAGGAGGAGGCTTTAAAACTGTATCAAAACAATAGGTCGGAGGCTCTCAGGGCAAACTATATAGTGGTTCGAAACAGGTGCAAGAGAGTTATCAACAGGCAAAAATTCTTATTCAACCTAAAGTTGAAACGTAAACTTATCCACATGACTAAGAATAGCAAATCCTTTTGGTCATTTGCAAAAGGTTTAAAAGAAGACGCTAGCGGGTCTTCTTTTCCTCCGCTTATTGATATTAATAACATGATTGTGTCAGATTCCAAAGAGAAAGCGAACTTGTTTGGCAAACAGTTCTCTTTCAATTCGACACTGCCTCAGTCAACTTTAAAGCCACCAACTGTTCCTGAAGTTGACTACTCCTTCGGTAAAATATACTTTAGGACAAGAGCAGTGATGAAAATCTTGAAAAATTTTGATGTAAAAAAATCAGCCGGTCCAGATGGTATCACTACCATGGTTCTTAAAAATACCTATTCAAGTATTTCAAAACCTCTACGCAACCTTTTTTATCTTTCCTTTACTTCGGGTATTCAACCTACCCAATGGAAGGTTGCGCATGTTTTCCCAATTCCAAAAAAAGGTAATAAAAGCGATCCCTCTAACTACCGTCCTATTGCTATAACCTCGGTTCTTTCCAAGGTAATGGAAAAAATAGTAAACCAGAAGCTTTTGAAATATCTGGATCGTAGACGTTTGCTTTATGATCGACAATACGGGTTCAGAGCCCGTCGTTCAACCGGTGATCTCATGACTTACCTTTGCGAAAAGTTGGATATCAGCCTTCACCATTCTGGTGAATCTGATGTAGTGGCTCTGGATATTTTTAAAGCGTTCGACCGAGTCTGGCATGATGCTTTATTAGCAAAATGCAAAGCGTTAGGTCTAGGTAAAGTCTTTCTAAAATGGATTGGAGATTTCCTTTCAAATCGCATGATTCAAGTACTTGTCGATGGTTATTAATCTGACAATTTTATAATTAATGCTGGTGTCCCTCGGGGAACAGTTTTGTCCCCCCACTCTCTTCTTAATATTTATCAATGACCTACTTTCAATTATCTCCAATCCAATCCATAGTTTCGCAGATGACAGCACACTTGTAACTTCCTATGAATTTCATAGTCGCTGTGGTATTAATCACCAAATTAATAGAACAGCAAGAAACTTCACTATCAGTGAGCTAAATAATGATTTAGCGAAAATCCAACAATGGGGTGAAATCAACAGAGTTGATTTCAACACCAAAAAAACGCAATGCTGTTTAATCTCGCGCAAAGTAGCTACTACTACACCCAAGCTGACTTTTCAGGGTGAAGCTTTGCAGCACTCAAGAGATTTAAACATTCTGGGCATCGAGTTAATTGAGAAATTGACCTGGTCAAATCATATTTTTGGTATAGCTAAAAATGCTGCTAAATGTCTAGGTTTCTTGTATCGCTGTAAAGCTTACTTTTCTCCTTCTCCTGCACCCCAAACAGCGCTGGGTTATCTCGACAAAGTGCAAAACAGAGCTATTCGCCTTATTGAGCTAAAACAGAGCTATTCGCCTTAACGCTCACTCCACTTTGCCATCGCCGTACTGTTGGGTCATTGATCCTCTTTTATAGATACCTTGTAGGCGTGAACACCTGTTCTAAAGAAATAAAACAATTGATGCCTCCACTCAAAGATTTCCAATATGAAACGAGGAGTGCAACAAATACCCACCCATACATTGTCGAACTGGCAAGATGGCGCAATACAGTATTCGGAAATTCGTTTGTCATGCGCACGTCGCGTTTATGGAACCTTATGCCCGCACATGTGTTTCCAAAAGTTGGTAATTCATTTGTGTACGATATATCGAAATTCAAGAAGAACACTAACATCTTTCTTCAAAATAACTATCCAAATTTTTCCCTTCATCCTTCATAATCCCAATTTTCCTATATTCAAACACCCAAGTAATCCTTCCCCCATCCTTTTCCCCAAAACCAAGCTGTACATTATATGATTATGTATTAAAGGTCCAATCCTATAGTTTGGTTTTAAAGGGGGTGATGTTGGTTGGTTAGAGTCCAACACTACTCAGAGGAACCTGGTGTAGTTCTTTTGAGTGACTTTTGATGTTTTCCACCGTCCCTCGTAAAAAAAAAAAAAAAATGTGCTATTACCACGACAGTTTTGAATTCTTTTCTTATCTCCATTATGTACATCAGAAATTGCTCTATAATATTTCCCTCTTTAATTCCTCTTCTTCTAAATTTACATGTTTCACAAAAATATAACGAGGACAACGAAATACATGCGTCACATCTTGGCTCGAAAACACACAAATTTGGTTCATGTAGTTTAATATCTGATAGAATGCCTCTTATGTACTTCTCTCCAAAAGCTTTTTCTTGTTGTTTCCAAATCGTAAAATATATAAATAAAATTTTTTAGTTTAGGTTGATTTGATAATTCAATTCATTCTTTTACCTTTTTTTCTATCTTTTAAATAATATACAAATATTGTAAACAAAACCAGATTTAATCAAACGGAAAAAAGAAAAAGGTACATGTGGACGCTAATTTCTATTTTGAATTTCGTTTTAACCTTTTTATATGCAACATATATATGTAATGTTCCTAAATTTTCATGAATATATGTACTAGGTCACTCTGTTTTAATTTTATACTGAATTCGGACAATTTTTCCTTTTAATATTGTAATCAAAATGATTTGCCTACTCACAAGATCATTTCTTTTCTTAAGTGATTCTGTCGTTTCTTCTTGAGCTGAGCTGAAACTAAATTAAACTCTCCCTGTAACGCTTTAAATAATTGATTTGTAGTTGTAGTAGTGGCAGCACACAACAACAGATACCATAGATTTGGAAGCAACCCCTGTAGATTTCTAATTAAGTAGTTAATTTGTAGCTTTATAATACAGCTAGTAAACCTGAAATTTTACTATAGATACTTGTTCTATAGCGCAACCTTTTTATTAATATATCTCTATAGACACTAGTTCTGTAGATAGTATTGTAAACACTAGTTTTACAATAAATTATTGAGTTCTAAAGACACTTGTTCTGTAGAACTCTTTTTTGTTTTATTTAGGCTCGAAGGACCAATGTTTATTTTGATAAAAATAAAACAAATTTTACATTTTGTTGATCTATAAAAAATCTTTAATTAATTTTAAGAATCGTTCGTTTATATACAAAGAAAACAGTTATAAAAATTGTTAATGTTGCATTAATTAAATACATAAAATTTAAGTTACATTGATACAATACTAATTATTGACCTAAATTCATATTTGTAATTAAAATTATTACTTAACTAAAATTTGATTACATAGCAAAATTAATAAGAACAATTAAAAGTAATTTAAAGTAAAAATTATATTGAAGTAAATTATATTCTAAGTAAGTGAAAGTAGCGCTTATTTGATATTATTAAAATTAAACATTTTTTGTTACATAAACAGGTTCAATTATGGAACAAAAAATAAAAAAAAAGATTGGAAAAAGATTTAGCCGGCACTTCCCAAAAACGAGTGACCAAACCGGGCACTAGCAGTGCTAAGAAAAGTCGCAAATAACCAAAGACGGTACGCAAAATGCTCCCTTCGAAACAAGCTTTCTTGGATAAATGGTCGGCCTACAAAATCATTGAGAGGTTAAGAGTTATGGATGGGAACAATCATAACATAATATAAATAACATACTTACATAATAAATAAGTTCCCATTCCCACAAAGCAAATACTCAGAATAATATTTTTTTTACAATAAACTTTTTTCTAACTTTATTCTTAGAATTTGATTTTTTGTAATTTACTATTACCGCTATTTTCCTACGCTAGAAATTAGCAGTATCTCTTTGACGATATGATATATATAAACTATCAAAATTATTAAACTAAAACTAAGTTTTGATTGCAGTTGATTAAGATATTATAATATATAATTGTAACTTGCAATAAATGATTTATAATTGTAACTTGCAATAATATATAATTGTAACTTGCAACAAATAATAATAATTGTAACTTGCAATAAATAGTGTTCGATTAGGATATAATATCATAAAGTAACTATATACATAGAGAACTCACGTAGAAGAAAAAATCATAGTCAATTTCATTCATTTGAAATCACCCCAAGATCGTATTTCGGGTTATTCCGTAAAAACATGACCGTATTTTTGGTATACCATCAAAGAACATAAAAAAAGCAAAACAAAAAAATATTATAAATTTTTTCATTCATTCTAATTCATTTTCTTCGAACTGTTTTTTTTTTGTCTAAAAATTGATTTTATATTGTTAACAAATTACATATATACATACATATCTATCTATGCATCACAAACAAATGTTCTTATAATTTTAAAATGTAATTTTATAGATCTCATAAAGAATAACTCTACACAACACATAGATAATATTTGAAGGCCAACAAAATTTTATTATAATATTGCTTAAGTGTGATGTAAATTGTATTGTAACGGAGATCTATTTGTTTTAATTTTTTCTTTTTTGTTAAGAGAATATTTTTTCTAAAAATTAAAAAATATTTTTGGATGGAATATTGAAATTTTCTAAAATATTGGTATTAACCTTTGTGTAGTAAGTTAAGATCAAATTTACTGAATGTATAATTACATAAGGCTGGTTTTCGTTAGACCGATATATCCACGGAAATGTTAGAGCATAGGCAGAAAATACAAAAATGATATGTGTTTAAAGAGATTAAGCTAAAAAAATATCCATGAAACATTTGAAAATATCCAAGAAATTCACCATAAATATCCCCGAATTACATATGTATACAAAAATTGTATATCTTACAAAAACATTTCTACTACCATGGCATTTAAATTTTGAAGTATCAAAAAAATAAACAAATGTTTAAATTTTATTTTTTAGTGAGAAGCTACTATATTAAAATAATCGGTATAAAAATATTATTAATAAACTATGTATATTATTTTTAACAACTTTATAAATAAAAAATTTTAAATTTTTAACTAAATATTAATTAAACATTAATAAATTATGTTTTAATGTTATGTTTTAATTGTCAAAGTGTTGCTGTAATATTTTTTAATATATAATTTTTTTCTCCCTCTTTCGCACTGGTAGTACACTATATTTTCTCTTTCTAAAATTGCGATAATATCCATGAAATTTCTCATGAAAACCAGCCTTTATAACTATTTAGAATAGATGTGTATGTAATTTTTTCTAAATAGCAAAATTCTTAAAAGTATTTTTTGAAATTGAAAGGTAGCTACATAGTCATATTAAAAAACAGAATTTAAAAATTTCGAAAATTAGAAGGTATTTTTTAAAAAAAAGGATCATTTGGCACAAAAGGATAAAAAAACTTACCATATCTTTACAAAAAAAATTAAATTAAGAAGAAACAACAACATGTACAACAAAAAAGTTATTTTAATGCACGATATTTGTAACAACGCCTTTACACTTACAAGCCGGAACATTCAACGAAAACTTTGAATAAAAGACTATTTGTGTACAAAATAAATTGAGTGTTTCTATCCGGCTTGTAAGATATTTAGACCTTTGTTTATAAAATATTTTAATTTTTGTTATGAAATTTTGTTTTTTAGTAACTGATTTTTAGTAACTGCCTTCACCATTCTGGTGAATCTGATGTAGTGGCTCTGGATATTTTTAAAGCGTTCGACCGAGTCTGGCATGATGCTTTATTAGCAAAATGCAAAGCGTTAGGTCTAGGTAAAGTCTTTCTAAAATGGATTGGAGATTTCCTTTCAAATCGCATGATTCAAGTACTTGTCGATGGTTATTAATCTGACAATTTTATAATTAATGCTGGTGTCCCTCGGGGAACAGTTTTGTCCCCCCACTCTCTTCTTAATATTTATCAATGACCTACTTTCAATTATCTCCAATCCAATCCATAGTTTCGCAGATGACAGCACACTTGTAACTTCCTATGAATTTCATAGTCGCTGTGGTATTAATCACCAAATTAATAGAACAGCAAGAAACTTCACTATCAGTGAGCTAAATAATGATTTAGCGAAAATCCAACAATGGGGTGAAATCAACAGAGTTGATTTCAACACCAAAAAAACGCAATGCTGTTTAATCTCGCGCAAAGTAGCTACTACTACACCCAAGCTGACTTTTCAGGGTGAAGCTTTGCAGCACTCAAGAGATTTAAACATTCTGGGCATCGAGTTAATTTAGAAATTGACCTGGTCAAATCATATTTTTGGTATAGCTAAAAATGCTGCTAAATGTCTAGGTTTCTTGTATCGCTGTAAAGCTTACTTTTCTCCTTCTCCTGCACCCCAAACAGCGCTGGGTTATCTCGACAAAGTGCAAAACAGAGCTATTCGCCTTATTGAGCTAAAACAGAGCTATTCGCCTTAACGCTCACTCCACTTTGCCATCGCCGTACTGTTGGGTCATTGATCCTCTTTTATAGATACCTTGTAGGCGTGAACACCTGTTCTAAAGAAATAAAACAATTGATGCCTCCACTCAAAGATTTCCAATATGAAACGAGGAGTGCAACAAATACCCACCCATACATTGTCGAACTGGCAAAATGGCGCAATACAGTATTCGGAAATTCGTTTGTCATGCGCACGTCGCGTTTATGGAACCTTATGCCCGCACATGTGTTTCCAAAAGTTGGTAATTCATTTGTGTACGATATATCGAAATTCAAGAAGAACACTAACATCTTTCTTCAAAATAACTATCCAAATTTTTCCCTTCATCCTTCATAATCCCAATTTTCCTATATTCAAACACCCAAGTAATCCTTCCCCCATCCTTTTCCCCAAAACCAAGCTGTACATTATATGATTATGTATTAAAGGTCCAATCCTATAGTTTGGTTTTAAAGGGGGTGATGTTGGTTGGTTAGAGTCCAACACTACTCAGACGAACCTGGTGTAGTTCTTTTGAGTGACTTTTGATGTTTTCCACCGTCCCTCGTAAAAAAAAAAAAAAAATGTGCTATTACCACGACAGTTTTGAATTCTTTTCTTATCTCCATTATGTACATCAGAAATTGCTCTATAATATTTCCCTCTTTAATTCCTCTTCTTCTAAATTTACATGTTTCACAAAAATATAACGAGGACAACGAAATACATGCGTCACATCTTGGCTCGAAAACACACAAATTTGGTTCATGTAGTTTAATATCTGATAGAATGCCTCTTATGTACTTCTCTCCAAAAGCTTTTTCTTGTTGTTTCCAAATCGTAAAATATATAAATAAATTTTTTTAGTTTAGGTTGATTTGATAATTCAATTCATTCTTTTACCTTTTTTTCTATCTTTTAAATAATATACAAATATTGTAAACAAAACCAGATTTAATCAAACGGAAAAAAGAAAAAGGTACATGTGGACGCTAATTTCTATTTTGAATTTCGTTTTAACCTTTTTATATGCAACATATATATGTAATGTTCCTAAATTTTCATGAATATATGTACTAGGTCACTCTGTTTTAATTTTATACTGAATTCGGACAATTTTTCCTTTTAATATTGTAATCAAAATGATTTGCCTACTCACAAGATCATTTCTTTTCTTAAGTGATTCTGTCGTTTCTTCTTGAGCTGAGCTGAAACTAAATTAAACTCTCCCTGTAACGCTTTAAATAATTGATTTGTAGTTGTAGTAGTGGCAGCACACAACAACAGATACCATAGATTTGGAAGCAACCCCTGTAGATTTCTAATTAAGTAGTTAATTTGTAGCTTTATAATACAGCTAGTAAACCTGAAATTTTACTATAGATACTTGTTCTATAGCGCAACCTTTTTATTAATATATCTCTATAGACACTAGTTCTGTAGATAGTATTGTAAACACTAGTTTTACAATAAATTATTGAGTTCTAAAGACACTTGTTCTGTAGAACTCTTTTTTGTTTTATTTAGGCTCGAAGGACCAATGTTTATTTTGATAAAAATAAAACAAATTTTACATTTTGTTGATCTATAAAAAATCTTTAATTAATTTTAAGAATCGTTCGTTTATATACAAAGAAAACAGTTATAAAAATTGTTAATGTTGCATTAATTAAATACATAAAATTTAAGTTACATTGATACAATACTAATTATTGACCTAAATTCATATTTGTAATTAAAATTATTACTTAACTAAAATTTGATTACATAGCAAAATTAATAAGAACAATTAAAAGTAATTTAAAGTAAAAATTATATTGAAGTAAATTATATTCTAAGTAAGTGAAAGTAGCGCTTATTTGATATTATTAAAATTAAACATTTTTTGTTACATAAACAGGTTCAATTATGGAACAAAAAATAAAAAAAAAGATTGGAAAAAGATTTAGCCGGCACTTCCCAAAAACGAGTGACCAAACCGGGCACTAGCAGTGCTAAGAAAAGTCGCAAATAACCAAAGACGGTACGCAAAATGCTCCCTTCGAAACAAGCTTTCTTGGATAAATGGTCGGCCTACAAAATCATTGAGAGGTTAAGAGTTATGGATGGGAACAATCATAACATAATATAAATAACATACTTACATAATAAATAAGTTCCCATTCCCACAAAGCAAATACTCAGAATAATATTTTTTTTACAATAAACTTTTTTCTAACTTTATTCTTAGAATTTGATTTTTTGTAATTTACTATTACCGCTATTTTCCTACGCTAGAAATTAGCAGTATCTCTTTGACGATATGATATATATAAACTATCAAAATTATTAAACTAAAACTAAGTTTTGATTGCAGTTGATTAAGATATTATAATATATAATTGTAACTTGCAATAAATGATTTATAATTGTAACTTGCAATAATATATAATTGTAACTTGCAACAAATAATAATAATTGTAACTTGCAATAAATAGTGTTCGATTAGGATATAATATCATAAAGTAACTATATACATAGAGAACTCACGTAGAAGAAAAAATCATAGTCAATTTCATTCATTTGAAATCACCCCAAGATCGTATTTCGGGTTATTCCGTAAAAACATGACCGTATTTTTGGTATACCATCAAAGAACATAAAAAAAGCAAAACAAAAAAATATTATAAATTTTTTCATTCATTCTAATTCATTTTCTTCGAACTGTTTTTTTTTTGTCTAAAAATTGATTTTATATTGTTAACAAATTACATATATACATACATATCTATCTATGCATCACAAACAAATGTTCTTATAATTTTAAAATGTAATTTTATAGATCTCATAAAGAATAACTCTACACAACACATAGATAATATTTGAAGGCCAACAAAATTTTATTATAATATTGCTTAAGTGTGATGTAAATTGTATTGTAACGGAGATCTATTTGTTTTAATTTTTTCTTTTTTGTTAAGAGAATATTTTTTCTAAAAATTAAAAAATATTTTTGGATGGAATATTGAAATTTTCTAAAATATTGGTATTAACCTTTGTGTAGTAAGTTAAGATCAAATTTACTGAATGTATAATTACATAAGGCTGGTTTTCGTTAGACCGATATATCCACGGAAATGTTAGAGCATAGGCAGAAAATACAAAAATGATATGTGTTTAAAGAGATTAAGCTAAAAAAATATCCATGAAACATTTGAAAATATCCAAGAAATTCACCATAAATATCCCCGAATTACATATGTATACAAAAATTGTATATCTTACAAAAACATTTCTACTACCATGGCATTTAAATTTTGAAGTATCAAAAAAATAAACAAATGTTTAAATTTTATTTTTTAGTGAGAAGCTACTATATTAAAATAATCGGTATAAAAATATTATTAATAAACTATGTATATTATTTTTAACAACTTTATAAATAAAAAATTTTAAATTTTTAACTAAATATTAATTAAACATTAATAAATTATGTTTTAATGTTATGTTTTAATTGTCAAAGTGTTGCTGTAATATTTTTTAATATATAATTTTTTTCTCCCTCTTTCGCACTGGTAGTACACTATATTTTCTCTTTCTAAAATTGCGATAATATCCATGAAATTTCTCATGAAAACCAGCCTTTATAACTATTTAGAATAGATGTGTATGTAATTTTTTCTAAATAGCAAAATTCTTAAAAGTATTTTTTGAAATTGAAAGGTAGCTACATAGTCATATTAAAAAACAGAATTTAAAAATTTCGAAAATTAGAAGGTATTTTTTAAAAAAAAGGATCATTTGGCACAAAAGGATAAAAAAACTTACCATATCTTTACAAAAAAAATTAAATTAAGAAGAAACAACAACATGTACAACAAAAAAGTTATTTTAATGCACGATATTTGTAACAACGCCTTTACACTTACAAGCCGGAACATTCAACGAAAACTTTGAATAAAAGACTATTTGTGTACAAAATAAATTGAATGTTTCTATCCGGCTTGTAAGATATTTAGACCTTTGTTTATAAAATATTTTAATTTTTGTTATGAAATTTTGTTTTTTAGTAACTGATTTATGGATATACATACATATCTATACAGATATTCCTCTCGTAACACTTTTAAATTTTATTTTTAGAATATAAAATATAGAATACAGATATTCGTCTTGTAACATTTTTAGAAATTATTACAAAAATTTTGAGAAGTTTGTTCGATATTGATATTATAATACGGGCAATCACTTTTGGCCAAGTTGTAGCCAAAGTTTTTTCGTTGCTGGAAATAACACCTGATTAACCATTTTGTAATTATAATAATAAAACATTTTTTGCTTATTGATTTTGCTTACATTCCTAATATCTTCAGCTAATTTGTTGAAAATTTTGGGAGCTGTTATTGTATAGAAATGACAAAAAAGAACTTTACGAAATCGTCGTACTACTACAAAATTACAATTATTGATTCTTAAATTATTTGAACTATTACATCTAGTGGTAAGATAATCTGATCTAATGAAAAAAGTTTTCATAGTTTTATAGAGGTACAAGTTTCTTACTGTAAGAATACCCAAGGGAACAAATAGGTTATGTGTATGAGTTTATCTATTGGAAGTACTCATTGGATCACTCTTATTGCAAATTTTTTAGTAATTAAGCTACGTAATTTGTAGAAATATGCACCACCCCAGAATATTGAAGTTTTTAATGGAAAAGAGCATAATATAAACCTAAACAGACTTTCGTAGAACTGTAAAGTCTAACAAGATATAATAGCCGAATAACATTACTTATTTTTTTAGATAGTTGGAATGTTGAATTAGATTAGATTGAGTAGATTATGATCAACGAGATCAAAAGCTTTTTTGACATCTATATGTGGAAGCTTTACCTAAATTTAAACCATCATAAATTTCTAAGAACAGAATTTGAATAAAGCTTCTTCGGAAGATTTATTTTTTAAAAAGCCAAACTGAAAGTTATTGAAAATCTGATTTTTATATATACATAATTCTTCGCTTAATTTGAAAAGAAATTTTTTTCAATATGAAACTATTGAAACCCTCACAACCTATAGCTGAACAGCCATTTAAATTAGAAATAGTAGATACAATTTCCGATTCACAATAGAAACTATTTTCCTGAATTGGATCATCAATAACATTCCAATTAGCATAACATTCATTTGCAATATTGGAAAAAAATTTGTTAAAACAATTAGCAATTTCGACTGGTTCTCGAACAAGTTCATTATTAATACTAAGATTAGTGATAGTATTTCTATTTTTCCTTTTTAAAAGAGAATTAACTACTTCCCATTCCTTTTTAGTATTTCCGTTTAGTAGATTAAATTGGGTGATATAATAGTTATCTTTGCAAATTTTAATTTCGTTATTAACCTCCTTACCCAAATTTTTTATAATGTTTTTTTGATCTATCATTACTCTGATTTCTCCTTACAATTTTCGAAAGATTATTACGTGTTTGATTTTGTTTAGAAGAGAACTTTTCATCCAAAGTTTAAATTTTTTTAGTAATCTTGCTATTTGGTTTAGAGGAAGACGTACAAAGATGTAGATAGATAGTTAGATAACATATTAGCAAAATTTTCCAAAACGTTAGACTCAGTGGATTCACAATACACATCACGTCAATTTTCCAAATTAAGCTTAGAAGTAAGAAGATCAAAGTTAATTTGTTTAAAAACCAAGTATGTTTTCGAAGATTTTACTATAGTTGCATTAAACTTTAGCGAACGTTTTATCATTACATGCATCATTACAAGCATCGTGAATAGATGAAATAACGCAAGAGACTAAATTAATATAAGTGCTTATGAAAACATGATCAATACATGTCGAACTAGAAGATGTAACAGGTCTAGGCTCGTTAATTAAAAATAACAACCTCTAGAACACATAAAGAATATATAATCATCTATATCTTTAGATGAATCTAGAATATCAATATTCATATGACCTATTATTATACAATTTGCGAAAATGTAAAACTTCATTTTATGAAATTCAATGAAAATGTCTTTAACTTTATTTTATATTTCAACTATAATTTTTATAAAATTCGCACTAATACGATTAAAACAGAAAATTTTACATTTAATATCATTTCTAACAAAAAAAAACCACACCTTCAGAGGATTATTATTTGTTGTTGCAGCAAGCATAAAATTAGCAATGTTATAATTATTAATCTCTTCATCAAAAATCCAAATCTCACTTAAAAATATAATACTAGGAAAGCTATCGAAAGATGTTGGATTTACTAATAACGAATCAAAATTTTTTCTCATACTTCTAATGTTTTAATGTACAAAATGATAATTGAATTTATTCACATTTTCATTAAAATTAAAATTATTATTACTAGTAATATTTGATACAAAAGAAGGCATGATTAAATAAGTAAATTAACAAAAAATAAAAAAATAAAATTTAAAATTTAAACTATTTGACTTAAATTTTCAAAATTTTAAATTTTATTTATATTACTGCCCTCTTCTTTCCTAATAAAAATAGTAGAATTGCTCATCCTCGTAAATTAAATCCTCGTATACTTCAATTTATCTTTCTCTACCTTCACTTTGTTAAACAATTTACGCATGAATGTGGTGTAAGAGTCATTGATATAATTTTTTTTTGTTTTTGCATTTTATATTGTCATTGTTAACATCATTTATGTATATAAATGCTGTTATCAGCGAGAGCAACACCTGCAGTACCAGTGTTCATTTTCTCAATTCTTTTTTTCTCTTTATTATTTTAAGTTTTGTTTGGAGAGAACTAAATTTAACATGTACGATGTTAGATGTATGATGAGAATTTTGCTGAGAATTAACTGTGGTAAAAACAACTGCATTTGTTTTCATTGTATTTTTTACTTTTTTAACATATCAATGTCGTCATTTAATTATATCGTCGTTGTTAAATAACTATGTGGTCATCTTTGGTATTAACACTTAACACATCATTAAAAAGTGAAATTATTTACGCTTTTACATTAGTATTATTTACTTGTTTTTTTAATTTTGTAGGACTGAAAATTATATTAAATAATGCGTTATCTGGCGTTATAAAGATTACCTACAATGTAAATCTTGGTAAATCAATAATAAATATTTCGATATTTATTAATAAAAAAATTGAATTTCTTTTCAATTAAATTTTTAATTAAGAGGAGAAAAGCCAAATAGAAATGATTGGAAGTAATTAAATTAAAAATATTAATTTCAATTCGGCATAAAAATCCCTTTTGTTCTTAAAATTATATAGGTACAAATAATTTTTTTTATTAAAATCTAAATTACTAAAAATTATACAATTTTATACAAATAATAAAATATTATATAAATTATACAATATTATACTTTATTTAATAGCCTTTTAGCTGACTGGCCTACTGTATTTTTATTTACTTTAAATTTTTATAAATTTTTTAAATTAAATTTTTTTTTTGTTTTTTTTTTTTAAATTGAATTAAATTAATTAATTATTAAATTAAATTAAATTAAATTTTTTATTATTTTTATTTTCATTAAGTGTCAAAGTTTTTTTGTTCTTTAATTCATTTTGTTTAAAATTTCAATTTATTGCAATATGTGTTTGGATTAACTTACTTTAAAACTATTACTAATACATTTTGTTGGTATCTTTATCCCAATATTTTTTTTGCTAAGGGAGGTGGGAATCTTCCAAAGACACCAAAAATTTTCCCCTTGGTAGTGTCAGATTCTTACTGACTAAACCCACCTCCCCCTTTAGCCAATATAATGGAATGAAACCCTTACCTGCGATCGCAGTATATTGGCTAGGGAGTAGGGATAGGAAAGGATAGGAAATGGATACGGAAACATTGAATTGGGAGTGGAACTATAAGGAAACAATGAATCCGCCTATTATTATTACTATTTTGCTAACAATGACTAAAGCCGTCACAACCGTTACAACATGTAGTAGTAGTATATAGTACTACATGAGGTAATTATTGAAGGCCACCCCTACTGTCACTGTAGCGGCAACTATATTAGTATTCTTATTAATATTATTATTATTTTACTACAGAGTCAGCGCCATCAGTGGATTACAACGTGCAGCAGTATATAACACCTTACTTGCATGATATAACCAAAGAAAGCTCCATTGTAGTAGCTATTATTATTATTATTATTATTCTTATTATTATTATTATTATTATTATTATAATTATTGTTATTATTACTATTATTATTATTATTTTTATTGTTATTATTGTTTATTATTTTACTACAGAGTCAGCGCCATTAGTGGATTACGACGTGCAGCACTATATAACACCTTACTTGCATGATATAACCAAAGATGGCTCCGCTGTAGCAGCTATCATTATTATCACTATTATTATTATTACATTATAATTATTGTTATTATTACTACTATTATTATTATTATTATTATTATTATTATTATTATTATTATTATTATTACTATTATTATTATTCTTATTATTATTGTTATTATTGTTATTATTTTACTACAGAGTCAGCGCCATCCGTGGATTACAACGTGCAGCAGTATATAACACCTTACTTGCATGATATAACCAAAGATAGCCCCACTGTAGCAGCTATTATTATTATTACTATTATTATTATAATTATTGTTATTATTACTATTACTATTATTATTATTAATATTATTATTGTTATTATTACTACTATTAATTATACGATATACATTATTAAGATATAAAAGTACTACATATTTTTTATTTATGACCTGACCGGGGTTTGAACCCAAGATCCTTAGATTGAAAGATTGGCGACTTAACCACTGCGCCATGAGTCAGATATATACTTTTTTATTTCTTTTTTAAAACCTTTTATTCTTGTGATACTCTTTAGTCTAACAGGTAATTCTGAATATCAAAGAGATTCAAGTAAAAAGATGAATCCTGAAGAGATTCAAGTAAAAATTTGACTTATTCCTTGTGTTGTGGTTATGAATATCTATCATCCTATTTAAAATAAAGTTATGTTTGATAATATTGTTAATAATTTTAAATGCCGTCTATAAAGCTAATATTTCATTATATCATAAAGGCTCATATATTTATCATTGTATAATAAATTAGTTGGATATCATATTGGATGGGAATGAATTACTTTTATTGCTTTTTTGTGAATAATTTCAAGTTTTTTAATAGTGCATTGTTGCGCATTGATCCAAATTGGATTTAAGTAGATAATGTTAGAAAGGATATATGAAGTGTATATAATGTATAGCACCCCTCTATTAAAATATTTGTGTAAATTTTTTAATTACATGCTCCACATGTTCACACCATTTCAACTTACTATCTAAGATTAAACCTAGGTAATTAAATAATTGTTTACTACTTCCACCGTCTCATTATTAAATTGAAAATTTAAATTAGAAATTTTTTTATTTTCGAACAATATAATTTTGGTTTGTTTTACATTTAATAACAAACGGTGTTTATTAAGCCATTCCGTAATGATCTTAAAGTCATTATCGATATTTCTCTTAATATTATTCTCATTTGTCGATTGATACTTTAATACAGCATCATCTGCATACAGTTGAATAGAACCGCTTAGGTTAAGGTACGAAAAATCGTTAATGTAAATTTTGAAGAGATCAGACCCGAGAATTGAGCCTTGCGGAACACCCTTTATAAATGTTTTTAGTTGGCTAAGTGTATTATTTACCCTTACCATTTGTCGTCGATCATCTAAATAAGATTTAAAAAGAGCTATTTCATCAAAATTAATGTTTAATTTGGATAATTTCAGTAAAAGAATTTCGTACACAATCGAAAGCTTTTTGAAAGTCGAGAAACCCGCACGCTACATATTTATCTCCATCAATATTTTTCGATATAATTCATTTGATTTGTGGAATTACCACTTTTAGAAATCGGTGTAACTATAGAAATTTTGAGAGCTTCTGGGAAAGTGTAATTTTCAAAAGATGTATTTATGAATTTTACTAAAATAGGAGTGAGATTATCCGAGAAATTTTTTATAAATTTCGAACAAATGTTATCGTGACCTGTTGCCTCTCCGGCTTTTAGAGAGTTAATCGCCAGCTTAATTTCCTCTGTGTTTGTTGCGGTTAAATGAAAAGGAGTAAAAATTGTGCGAGTGAAATTGTTCATGTACTCATAATCTATTGGATCGGACGGACAACTGAGCTCGTTTGTTACATTGATAAAATAGTCATTCATACATTCGGCAATTTCACATTCCGTACTGTAAGTTCGGTTTCCGTCTTGAAGAATTTTAATACCTTGCATCGAATTTAACCCATTTGTATTAAGCATTATTCTCTTATATAATAGCCATAACTTTTGTGTGCTGTTGTTAGAATTGTTTCTTTGAATTTGCTCTGAACAGAATTAAATTTTCGCTTGAGTAACTAAGTATCTTACTTCCTTTTTGCTGTTTTCATGTAATTGTGCTACGTGTGGATCATTTGTGTATTTTTTTTTGAACTTAAAGTACGAATCACGAATTCACATCTTTTCTAAAATCTCATAAGATATCCAGTTGATCAATTATAGATTTTGTAGTTATACCAATTCTGGTAGCATATTTTAACGACAATTTGTTATAAATAAGGTATCCATTGCTAAGAAGGATGTTGTTCTAGTTTCTTACGTCCCTAATATTAAGGAGTTTTTAAACTTGATAGTGTATTCATCAAGTTTACTCGTAAAGTCAGCAATATGTGTTTCGTGGAATCTATATATGCACATTATATTTATCCCTTGTGCTAATAGTTTTATGACGAGGAAACTTGATTTGTTAAATTGCTCCTTTTTTATTAAAGCGCTACTTATATTTTCTCTTATGTATATAGCTGCACCCACATATGAAGTTTCTCTATTAGAAAAATAAGGCGTATAGCCGAGAATATTAAAAGATTTATTTTCATTTTCGCCTAACCAATTTTCTGTCAGTACAATACAGTGAATTTCGATCTTGTAAGAATGTACAAGTAGCTCTAAGTTACTTAATTTGTTCCGCAAAATCTGAATATTGAGATATATTATGTTAGAATTATTCTTGTATTTTGTACATAAATTTACATTATCTATCTCTGTAAAGTAATTTACATTTAAATTTTCATATGTAAGCATATGCTAACATCTGTATTTATTATCATTTGAGAAAGGAATATTTTGTATGCAATAAGTTATTTTTAGTTGGCTTAAAATTAATTACCATGAAAAATCCAAATTTTCTACTCCTAAAGTATGCAAATATATTAAAAACAAAATTATTTTAAAATATCATTTGCATAATATGATCCATTTTTTCTTGAATAGTAGTTTTACATATTAATTCACTAATCATTAAATAATTACCGTCACAGAAATTTAATTTAACTGAGACATGAACCATTACATTTATTTAAAAAATTAATTTTTCTAATTTAAAACATTAATTTAAAAAATATTAATATATCGTGTTCAGTGGAATCAGTGGAATTGAATTAAATTGGATCAGCTGTTTATACCCGTACGATAGGATCGGGTATAATAAAATTACTCCTCCGTTTATTTTAAAGCAGATATCAATAATTTTTATGTAAGTGAAATGTGGTGTGATAAAAAATTAGAAAAAAAAAAAGTTTTTATAAGTTCAAAATAATAGTGAATTATTGTTTTTAAAGTGTTTAAAATTAATTTAATTTTAATACTATTTTTAAGAAATATATTATTTTTAAGACTAAATTTTATTTTATAAACAAAATTATAATACATGAAATTAGAAAAGATTAATGATAAAAAAAATTGTTTGAAATTATATATATTTATATAATTTATTATTAATAATATAATTAATTGAATAATATATTTTTAAGAAATATATATTATTTTTAAGATTAAGTTTTATTTTATAAAGAAAATTATAATACTTTAAATTACAAAGATTAATGATAAAAGAAATTGTTTGAAATTAAGTTTAATTTTGTTTCAAGTGTGATGAATGTTTATCAAAAAGTTTAAAAAAATCAATAAAAGCAATTCAGTAGAGAAATAGAATATAGTTTTAAGTATTGCTCTTGTTAATTCAAATGTAATATTGTTTTTTAAAAGAAATTTGTCAAGAAAAATTGTTGTAATAAAAAAATAAATTTTGTAGTTTGATACAGAAGATAAAAATAATGATAATTTGAGGTTATGTGGAATGTGAAAGTAGAATGCTGTGTAATAGTAGAGTAGAAATAATAAATTAATAATATCATTTTAAATTTCAAAGAAAGTACCCACAAATAAAAAATATGTTACAAATATAAAAGCTCTTAAAAAATGATTCCAAAAAATATTGTGATAAAAATTATTCAACATAAAGTAACAAATAAAGACTAATTGAAAAATAAAAAATGTTAGTATATTTTTAATCAAGGTTAAGCCTATTTTTAATAAAATTAATGTCATTGAAAGATGAAATGTTAAATACCTCGCTGGTTTTGTTCTGCCGAAGGAAGATGTTATTGTTTTTGATCCATAGAAACCCACAATTCTTTGATAACTTAATTTGTTTTGCGCTGTAATATAATTTGGATTGTAGTGGCGATAAATGATGCCGAAAATAGATCTCCTTGTTAACATCGAATTTTATTTCTATTTCAGCAGTGAAGAAATGCTTATATGTTTTTTTTCGACATTAATTCAGTTTTGATCTTCTCAGAAGCTAATTCAATCACGTATAAGGTGTTGCTTTTCTTTTGTGTTGTATTTTTTTGTGTTATTGGTGAAACTTTCAATATATGCTTATCCCCTATATTCGCATTAATTTTTTTTTGCTATTTTCAAAACAATATCCTTACAATTGTCAACATTTGATGGTAGACCAGCAAGTACAATGTTGTTTCTGTTTTTTAGCTGTTGTTAATTTAAATTCAATTTGATTAATTCTTTGTTCCATAAGATTTGATTTGTTTTCAAGTTCTTCCAGGCGTTTTTTTAAATAAATGTTTTCCTTTTGGAAAATTTTATTCAGCTGTACCATATCATCCATTCGAGAATTAAAGTATTTCTGGGATTTATGAATGTCCATTATAACTGACCCCATCGTTTTTAGGTATTGTGCCATTTTTTAATTAGTGCAATTGTTAAATTCAAAAGATGATAATTCATCAATTGCACTATAATTAGGAATTTCACTTTCAAAATCCAATCCTCCTTGGATATCTTTGGAAATTTCATTTTCTAAACCCGAGCAATCGTCAGTTATAACAACCGATTTATTATTAAATTCTTCATTGGAATTACAAGCAGAACACTTCCATGATACTCTGCCGGATTTTATTATATTAAATAATTCCTCTAAGATATTGGCGCAGTTTGTATCGTAAAAATTTTTACAATTGCAGACTTTTGGTTTTTTTACCATTAATTTTTGCTTTACACACTGTGCACTTATTCATATTATTCATTTAAAGTTGTTGCTTAATTTAAAACTTACAGTTTTCAATCCTATTAAATTTTTGAATTTTTTTTTTTTGTTTTCTTGTAATATTTTTAATTATTGAATATCTTAACTTTATGGAACAAAAAATTTTTTTTTCTTTTTCGTTTTTTTTGTAATATGTCTTATTTTAATAATATTCTAATTGAATAACAGGTTAAATAATTTATTAAAAATTGTGAAAAGAAGAAAAACGTGTTTCTAAATAAAGTTCAATCTTTTCAATTTTGGTTTAAATTTTTCTGTTGAATTGTATCATTGAAATGCTTCCGGAAAAAACGTTTCATTGAAAACTTACACTTTGTTCCTTATAGGCGATTATAGCAACCAGAGAAAACTTTCAGTTAAATTATCTGTCAAATGGCAAATGACAATAATGAAGGTAAAATAAAAATAAATGTAATTCAAATTTAAATTGTTGTGATCGTTATTTCGATGTTTGCAAAATAAAGTTTTATTATTTTAATTTATTTAATTATTATTGGTAGAAAATGGTACTAATAAAGAATAAAAAAATCAGCTGTCTCCACCACAGGACCGACCGCCACTACACAAAAAGTACAATGCCAAAATTTATAGATTTTTTACATAATAATTTATATCAAAGCAAAATAACTTCTAATAATTTAATAACATTTTGTTTTATTCAATAAAAATAATTATATGCAATGAAATCGTAAAAATATATGTACATTCATTCATACATCTATTTATTATTATTATTATTGTAATGTAGATACATGATTTTTTTTTCATTCAAAATATAATATTAAAAGTAAAAAATAATAAAAACTGTAAACAAATACAAAACAAACATAAGATTAATATTAAATCTGCTAACAAAAATTTTACCGTTTTAATTTTATGTCATCAATAAATGAATAATATGCATTGGCATAGATATAAGTATATATATATGTATGTATAAAAACTTTTAGAGATATAAAAAAAAAACAAAAAAAAATTGTTCATAATAAATTCATATGAAGTGTTACGTATGAAATTTGGACTTAGAAAAAAAATTAAATAAAAGTTAAAGTTAATCGGATCAAAAAATGTTCTATGGCAAAGTTGTTCTTCTTTACTTGTGTAAAAACTTTTTCTTAATAATTTTTCTCACAAAATTTTTCTGTTACGAAATATTCGTAAAAAACTTAAAAAGTACACTAGTAAACTACCACTTGTGGTTTTCCGATTTGCTCCAAAAGCTTATCAATCCGAGATATTAACTTCAGACCTGAAATATGAAATTTCAAAAAATTCCGCTCAGTCGTTTAAGCTATACACGTGCCCACAGACGTACCCACACACGCACCCACACACACACACACACAGACGGACGGAAAATTTTTTTACAGCCTTCTCCACACCGTAGTAGTGCATTTTTGCGAAAATCTCGTGTACAAATTTTTAGTATGAAAACAATACCTACCTTATACATTAATGTATGCGGTCGGTAAAAACATTTTTTTATTTAATAATGACATTGGCTGAATTGAGAATAAAAAAAAAAAAGTATAAATTTTCTAGAATTAATTTTTTTTTTTTACTTTTTTTGAAATTTCCATTTTAAAACAAAACATTTTAAAACTAAACTTAAACAAAATAATAAAAAAACCAATTTTAAGTCATTAAAACACAAAATCAAAATGAAATATATCAAGAATTGCATCAGAATTCTGTTAAATGACAAACTGAAATGGGAAGAAATGGAACATATGTCATTGGAACAATTTTGTTTCATTAGCAAAATTACTGATCAGTTGTTCAGCAAAATAATTACCAATCCGGAAAATCATAAAATAGATTTTTTTTTAAATATTTAACTTAAAATTTAATAATTCGTAGCACAATTTATTCTTTAAAAATTATTTAATCATTAAATCAACACTTTTGTTAAATTTTATATGTCTTTGCTGCAAAAAAATTGAAAATAATCATTTTCCGGAAGCATTTCAATGATAGCTATAACTGGCGCCTTAAATAATATAAAATAATATTAACACAAAAGAATATATTTTTTTTATTTGATTTTAATTTTTCTTAATTTTTTTAATTTTTATTTTAAGGAGCCTTAAAAACTACGTCTTTTTGCTTTGACGCTTTTGACATTTTTCAGAACAAAATAAATTACAAAATTTAAACAAAATAAATTAGAACATAAAATTTAAATAATTCAGAACAAAATAAATTAGAACATAAAAATTTCAAAATAAAAAATTATTTTATTTGCATAAAATAAAATAAAAATAAAATAAAACAACAATTAATAATTTCTCCATGGCATAATCTGTAACTGAAACGAAACTCCAAAATAAATTCAATTAAAATATTTACAATATTTGCAATATAACACAAAATATTGTTAGATAAATATCTTACCAGAATTTTACCTAATTTTACATTTTTCCTAATTTTGCCAAAAAAAAATAGAGTGTGCCCCTAATTGGTTGAAAAATTTCGGACAGACGAAAAGAAGAAGAAAAAAAATATATTTAACAGAGTAAACAGAGTGGGAAAATCATATAAGAAAAAGTTCAAGGGAAAACTATAGAGAATAATAAATAAGAAAAAGTTCAACAGAATCTATAAAAAAAAATTATTTGTCTGACTTTTTCACCTTTGGCACAATACCGGAAACAGTTTGTATTCGTTCTCATTATTTGTGCAAAATATTTTTCGTTTTTTGTGCTGTCTTAGTGTTTTTTCGGGGTTTTGCTTTTTTTTCTTTCGGCATTTTACTCTTTTCATTTTTCCGAGATTTTCTTTGTATTCTTTCTTCATGCCAAACGCAATTTTTTCTAAGCAGCACGATCACCATGAAATCCAAAATGATTTAACGATGCTCCAAACAATTTTGTATTCATAGGATCAAACCAGAATGGAAATTCTTTATTGGTGACCGAAATACATAACTAAACTCTTAATATTGGGACTATGGGAATTAATAAATACTTGAGAAAAATTTCTTTAAAAACATTGGTTTGAAGTTCAGTTATTTTGTAGAATATTTCTGTAGGAGCTACTAAAGAGTTATTATCCGTATTTTCGTCAAATAATTTGTAAATTAAAAGTAACTAAGAAATGCAATTTAAATTAGAAAAAGATTTAATTATTTGTTTTGAATATAAATTACAAGAATATCCTAATTTTTTAAATAATGTAAAAATGCAATATCCTGCGAAATACCTAACAGAAGAATCGGAAATGTTTTCTATTTTGAAATATTCAGATACAAAACTAGTTTTTTGTGAGTTAATACTACTAGAGGTTGGAATATTTTCAAATGTTTCTACATCTTTATAATCAATACCATTTTCTTCGGTAATGGTTGCCCAATCAATTTCTAAAATAGAATCTTTATCTTCCTCACAATTTGAAAATTTGTTAGAATAGATTAGTTTTAAACTTACTATTTTTGCGTATATAGTACAGAATTCATGGGTATCTGGGTTCCTTTTATTGGTATTTCTAGAGCGAATGTGAGAAAAAAAATTTTCAAGGAGTTCTTGGTTAAATATTCGAGCATTTATTTTTGGAATTTTATACTAATTTGTACTATTGAAGAAATTTTTACCATACCGTCGAAACAATAAATTTGCTTAGTTTTTATTGTAGGAGCAATCTGAGAAACATAAATTTTCATTTTATTTAGAAATTCGAAATAGTTAAGAGAAATAGAAGGAGGGTCCGTTGAGCATATTAAACAAATAGTCAATGTTTCTCAAAAACTTTGCAGTATTATTCGCGATTTGCTTATTATGCTTACTAAATACTGCTTTTTGCACTAACACTTCGATTCCCGCAGCAACACTTCTGGAAAATATTTGTGTTGCTAATTTTGCAAACATTTTTCGAAATCTATTAGGTTTTATATGTGCCTCCAAAAGTTTTGGACACATACGAGGGACATTTCTTGAGTCATGGGCATAAAGAATTCTAATAATAGACCAACTACCTCGACCATCGGGAGTATTTAAATCATAAGAAATTAATTTATTTCTAAAAGATTTTATTAAATGGGCACATCAAAACCTAAATAAACTTTTTTATCTTTATATATAAGATGGGACGATTGACTAAGTTCGAATGTAAATTTGTATTGGTCGTACTCTGGTTGCAAGTAATTGCCCTTACATTTACGCCGAAATTTTTACAGATATCAATGCATTTGACAATGTTTTTTTCTAAAATTTCTCTTGGACAAGAGTCACCAGTCACAATGTAAAAAAGGGGTATTTTAAAATATCCTAATATACTTCCAATTAAAAAAACACATATGTGTTTAGCAGGAAGATCAACAATATCACTATTACCATAATCAACATATCCATCTACTTGATCAATGACTTCGTTTTATACAAATTTTTGTTGTATCGCTATTTCATAAAATATTAAGGTCACTTCTTTTTCCATGGGGGATAATGTACTTTAATATTCTTTAATGTTATTTAAAATATTAATATCACACCCTGGCTGTACTGACTTTATAGGCATCCAATTATAGAGAGAATTTTTATGAGGTAAATTTAAATTGTCTCTAATAAAGCGATATGATGCAGCACTTTTAATATAAATTCCTTGAGCTAACCACCTTTGATGTTCATTATACCGACTTGATTTGCTTAAAATCATTTGTGCAAAATGTTTTGAATTTTCTAATTTATATTTGGGTCCTTTACCCATATATAACATATATAACATATATCGACATATAAAATTTTTCAAATTTGTGTGCTGCCCGAATTGCATTATAAAGCTCTTTGTTAGCTAATTTTAATTTTTTTTTTAAAGAATTTTAACTTGAGTTTCAAAAGTTCGGAATTTTTATTTTCATAAAATTTTAAATTTTACTACACTTCTGAGAACACGTTCTTTCGCTAACATTGGGAAAGAGAGGTGGGTAATATTTAACTCTTCAAGAGTAAAATCGGTTTTATCCTCAGTTTCTGATTTTAAACCTAGAAGCAGTAAAGCAATCCGATCCTCAGTTTCTGATTTCTAGAAGCAGTAAAGCAATTAAAATTATATAAGGAAGAATCAGAGCTATTAGCATCAAAGGTGGCATTTCCTCTACAATCAAGCATATTAGTATTTTTATGGTCTGATCTCTTATTAATATTGCTTGACTTTGAATGAATTTTATTCTTATCCATAAAAGGGGCAGCACTCTTTTTTAAATTACCTTTTAGTGTAAAGTCCAGTTCCAGAAAATGGTTACTGCAAATATAGGACATATTTCTCTCCACAACTTGTAGCTATTATTATTATTATTAAAATATTAACAGATATTAATCTGATTATAATTGTTCAATAGTGTTTTATATGATTTCATAATTCATTTTATTTCTGTTTTCTTATACACACATATGTATGTACATAAATAACTACTTATTTCTTGTAAATAAATTAATTTTTAATTTTTTTCATAACTTATTTCATAAGTAATATCATTTTATATCCTTTTTTTCTTATATGTACTTATAAATAACTAATAATTGAAGACTGGAAGTTGTATTAAAAAATTTGAAAATTGCATGCAAATGTACATTTTAAAACTTAGAAATATGTCCTTAAACATGATTTTTAAAACAAAAAAAAATTGCATTTATACGCAAATCAATCTTAAACATCGTAAAATATACATATGTAGTTAGGTACGCCTAAAAACAAAATCATTTTTCCATATGAAAATAAAAATAATTTTTTCTTTTACTCAGTTCAGTTCAGATTTCAAAAAAGGCTATAAAAACCGGCTGGAAACTACTTCCATTTCTTACTGAGATACTCTGATACTACCGTTATATTGTATATACATATGTACATAATATAAATTAAATAATATTTGTAACTAATTATTCTTACTGCTTAATTGATCTTGGAAATTTAAAAAATATCCTTTCTGGACAACCTGTGTTTTTTGCTTTACAATTGGATATACAGCATTTTATTGTCCAACTTTTAACTGAACTCATATTGCTCATAATTTTATTTTTACTCAAATTATTTAATTAAATTTAATTAAAATTGTACTGATTTTACCAAATTTTTGTAGGTAGTTAACTTTACATAAAAAATGTAAAAACATTTTTAAAAAACCGTCAGTTGTAATAATCTCAAATCAATAGCAGATAAATTAAAAAAAATCTTTCTGAGTGACCATACCAACCATACATTATTAATTATATTACCAAATATTACTTCTTGTTCACTCTTTTTATTTTAAAACAAAAATACCGAATATCTGATTATATATAATCATATAATATCAGATTATATTAAAACATGAGTTTTAATAACTATATTTTATAAGAAAAATTAGAGAAAAACAAGGTGAGAAGGTGAAAAATAATTTCAATAAATACGTTGTGAAATTCAGTTATAGAAAAAGCAGAAAAAGTCATTTTACTTAGTCTATAGATATTAAATAATGGAACAAAAATGGCATATAAATAACTAAATTATATAATTAACATAAATACTTAAATCTGTTTATAAATATAAAAACACATTTCTTAATGCAATTATTAGACATTTCTTTGTTGTACTTCTTTCATTTTCTACAATTTGATTAATTTTCCAAAAAAAGCAATTCTTTTAAATTAAAATAACCTGGCCTTCCATGTTCTGTATTAGCCAGGTTCATTTATATGTATTTTCATGCCTTTACTTTGGTTGGTATTGATATTTATAATTTTTAGGAATATGTACAGTATCCAGCAAATGTCATGCCACTTTTCTAATTGGAATAATTTTTAATTAAAAAAATTTTTAGAAGAATTTTAAAGCATTATTTTTTATTTCAATTATTTTTATTTGAATATTATATTTATATTATCTCCAAAAAATACCCACATATATAATATGTAGGTATACCATTACGAATATAACAATATGAGATCAAAAAATAAAACAAATTCATAATCCAAAAAATATTGTTACTTTTTTGTTTGTTTTTCCCTGAAGTTACCAAGTTAAAAATATTACTAGAAAAAATTCGAACACCTACATTATTTTGTTGCTTTTCTATATATATTTTTTGTAGTTTATATATTTTTTTAAATTACCATTACTTTTGCTGGATACTGTATATTAAATCAGTTAAATAAATCATGCAGTTAAATCAGATTATTTTCATAAAATAGATAACATTCATACCATATAATATATGATATATCATTTCATACATCCAAAAAAATCTGCTTGTAGTAGTGAAATACTGAATGCATTGAATGTTAACCTTGAAATTTTTTTTCTTGTTGTTATTAGAAAAGTCAACATTATAAAATAACCTATTAATACCCGCACGATAAGGATCGGGTATATTAAAATTGCTTCTCCGTTTGTAACACCTCGAACTAAGCTAGCTAGATATACCTTCAAATGTATGGATCGGATCAGAAAAAAATGCTAAGTCGATTTAGCTTTGTCCGTCCGTCTGTCGGTCTTCTTTTAGAAGGTCTTCTTTATCATATTGGAAATTTAGGTTTCTACTCGACATATTAAATAGATATTTTCTGAAATATATTTTCCCATTTTTGCCTCATTTTTCTATTTTAAAAGTTATTTTATCATCGCTTTGCTTTAAAAAGTTTAATAATCACAAGGATAAAAAAATTTTGTAAATGCATAAAATATATGAATGATCATTTTACACCAGATTTTGCAAAAGATTCTGGTTTTCGCTAAATTCTTTTAGCTATGACAGAAATCAAATATTTCTGTGCTTAAAGATATTTAAAACTAGCCAGTTTTAGCTGGCCAGCACGGTAACTCAAAAACTAAGAAAGCTAGAGTCTTGAAATTAACACAAAATATTTTTACAACAATTTGTAGGTTCCCTATTTTATTTTGGTTGAGATTCGACCAAAACTTCGGGTAGCTTTCGAACACCTAACTTATAGATCCCTACATTTTTTTTGAAGTAGAGCCATGCAATTTTAACTGCTGATAGATATCATAAAAATATTAATTTTATTTTTTAGAACTTTTTTCTGTAGTCCCACCCGTTACGGAGCTACAGCTCGAAAAACAATTTATATTTAAATTGTTATAACACAAATTGTATAAAGTATATATTCAATTTAACAACGCTAAACGATTACTACTTTTATTAGCTTTAAAATTGTATATACAATAAATATACACTTGTGGCATACGGTGTCTTAATTTACCGGTATGTGAACTCAAATTTTTCAAAATTCTTGATTCCTTCTATCTTCCAAACGGTTTAAGTTATAAACTTGAAATTTTGAGAGAAGTAAGGTCTTTGAAAATAAGTATGAGTCATTTCAGAAAATATTTTTGTATCATTCCTTGCCAATAACCCAAGGAATGCAATAATAATTATGTTATGCTTTGTTAAGTATATCAATTAACGATAAAAATGTAATTGATATCGATTACCCAAATAATGATAATCTATGGAATGTATTAATCATTAGTATTATATTAAAGTAACTTTGTATTAGTATTAGTAGCGTTAGTAATAAGTTTTAAATAGTGAAAGTAAAATAAAGAGTCAGTTAAAATAGAAACTTAGAACAATGTTTTTTAATCATACTAGAGACCTTCGTCAAAAAAGAACGAAATAAATAAAAAACAAAATAATAATAGTGACAATAATTTAGCCAAAGAAATAACAAATCTAAAAATATAAAACAAAGAAAAAAAGATAGAACAAAAATATATAATAAAAACTCCAAAAAACTATGAAAAAAAAACAATAAATAACTACAAATAAACATAATAATTTTTAAAATTACAAATGAAAAAAAAAAATTTAATAACGAAATAAATTAAAAACAATGTAAAAAAAAATTTTTAAAAGTGATTAAAACAATGGGTGGATCAAAGTCCAAGCAGGACCCTGAAGGAGACAACAATAACAGCATTATAATTGAAACTCTTCAGGATAACCACGATAGCACTAAAATATTTATCATCATAAGCACCGTAGTAAAACTAGTAGAGCTGCTCAACAACATATACCAACACCACAGGAAAAACATCAGGCGGAGGTATCAAGTTCGAGTGCCGCACGTAAAATAGAAAAAGATAAGGGAAATTAATAATCTGTAATATAATTTTCTTTATATATTTCTTCATAAATAATTAAAATTTCTTTTTTTTAAATAATTATAATTATGTTAATCAATTAAATATAGATAAATTTAAAAAAAAAAAGATACTAAATAATTAAACTTTTCATAAATAATAAAAAACGAGGAAGAATACAGTTGCCTTTGTCAACTCTTAGATACCCGTAAAAACCGTTAGTATGTTAACAGCTAACTCTCTAATTTGGGTGAATTTTATAATTTCTAAAACTATGGGTTGTACAATATATATTCAAACTATATGTTTATATGTACATTCTTCAAAAGCAGATTCTAACCTTCCACATAACGATTATCAATCCAAAACTTTTTCAAATATTTTATAGTACCATTTAATACTAAGCGGTAAATGTATATTAAATTTACTTAGTACAAAATAGTAAATATAATTTTAAATATTATATTATATTATATTTAAATATTCCATTGAAAGAATAATTTCTTATAAGTACAATAAAATACATATATGTATATAAATACGGCGCTATATAATATACATCTATACTCTTATCATTCATTCATCAGTGACATATACGATATGTAAATAAACATAATATTATATAAGTATGTATGTATAACAATATCACATAAATAAAAATTCTTCAAGCAACCGTTATGTTGTTTATTTCTTTATATTTTTTTGTACTACGCATTGTATCCTCAACAATTTCAAATTATCGAGTAAAACAATATGCAAAAAATTCGTTAAAGAAATTTGTTAGAAAATTTGAAAAAACCAAGTAACACTTTCATCAATTATAAAGTAACCCTATATTATTAAAAAAAGTTGTTAACAAAAATAAAAGGGTAATGTTGAAGCTTTAATTTTTGTGTATTACTTCAAAAAAATTTTAACAGGTGTTCAAGTTACAGGTGTTTAAAAATAGAAAATTTTCAGTTTTTGACCCCTCACAGCTTCTAAACGGTGGGTGATACAAAAAAAGTTTCTGAAATGACTCATACTTATTTTCAAAGATCTAACTTCTGTCAAAATTCAAGTTTCCAACTTAAACCGTTTAAAAGATAGAAGGGTTAAAGGATTTTGCAAAATTTTAGTTTCGCTTAACGGTAAATTAAGACACCGTATGCCACAAATATATATTTATTGTATATATACTTTTAAAGCTAATAAAAGTAGTAATCGTTTGATGTTTTCAAAATGAAGATATACCTTATACAACTTGTGCTATAACAATTTAAATATAGAACTTTTTTGAACCTTTGGGGAGCTGTAGCTCCGTAACGGGTGGGGGTACAGAAAAAAGTTTTTAAAAATAAAATAATATTTTTGTGAGATCTATCAGCAGTTAAAATTTCATAGCTCTATTTCAAAAAAAATGTGGGGATCTAAAAGTTAGGTGTTCGAGAGCTACCCTAAGTTTTGGTCCAAACTCAACCAAAACAAAATAGGGAACCTACAAATTATTCCCAGAATATTTTGTGTAAATTTCAAGATTCTAGCTTTCTTAGTTTTTACAAACGGAGGAGTAATTTTATTATACCCGATCCTATCGTACGGGTATAAAAAAAAAAAGAAAGGAGTTTATTATATTAAATTTTGATTAATAAATAAAATTCTTAAAAATGGATAAAAATTAAAATTTTTTTATTAAGTAATGTTAATTTTTTTTTTGCATTCATATTTACAATATATTTTAACCAACATATATTACATACAAACATATATATTTTAGCCGCTATATTTTAAGTTAAAAATTTATATGAAACTAATGTTTCTTTATCAATATATATAAAATTTAAAAAAAAAAAAGTGCTAAAACCTTCATATTATTGAAGTTTAAATTTTTAATTTTTTTGCAATCAAACTTTTATTTTATATATTTTGTTACAAATTGTATATATGTATTAAATGTTCACTACATTTAAGTTTTTATTACATTATTAAATATATATATATATAATTATTATAATCAGCATATTTTAAATTTTTATATTTTTTTTATTCTAACTAAATACATTTTTTATATTTTTTTAATAACTATAAATTTAATAACAAGAAATTTTTTTGTCATTATAACTAAATATAAATTTGTCTTAAATCATATGAGTATAAAAATAAAATGTTTTTAACTATGTCTAAATGAAAAGTACAAATGAATTTATCACTTACTCAAATAAATTTCATCATTGTTTTTAAAGCCTTAGGTCTATGTAAAAGCCTAATAGTAGCAAGGCATGAATTCTTAAAAGCGACAAAGACCGTACTGAAAAAGCACAGATCAAAAAACCCAATTACTTTAGATAAAAATACAGGTACTGTGGGAAAGAGTAGAAAACAAGAAAAATTTATTAGAACATTTCATTTTTGCCAGAGATAGACTAAAAAGGGTTTACAAAATATTAGAGTGTGAGACAAAAATACCCGAACTCGAACAAATACCCGAACCTGAGACAAAAATACCCAAACAAATGATAGTTGCTATAAAAACAAATTATGATATTTTAAAATTCCAATTTTAAGTGACCCTAATACTCAAACAATAGTTTTACCGGTACGTTCAGAAGTTGTAACTAAATTTTCCTTACCCTCAAATGAAGATTGTCTAATTTTAGACCAAGAAATTTCAAAAGGAGTATTCATACCAAGAACAATAGTGACATCTAAAACCCCTTTTGTTCGAGTGATGAACACGAATTCAGAAAATAAATTAATTTCACAAAATATAAAATTAAAAACTTTACCATTGTCTGACTTCGCAATAATAGAACATAAACAAAACTATAATAAAAAATTTAATCGTACTAAAGAACTAAATGAAATAATTACTAAAAATTCAAATAAATTGTACCTACCCAAACTACTTAAATTATGTGATGAGTATTCAACCATATTCCAATTAGAATCAGACTCAATGTCTGTTAATAATTTTATAAACAAAAATTAAGAATTATGGATGACAATTCAGTATATATTGAAAATTATAGACAAGGTCATACACAAACGGATGAAATAAATAGACGGGTTAACAAACTATTAAAAAACAAAATGATTGAACCTAGTCAATCTAATTACTATAGCCCAATTATATTAGTAGCAAAGAAAGGAAATAAAAATAAATGGAGAATGTGTATTGATTATAGGATGGTTAATAAAAAATTAATAGCGGATAAATTTCTACTCCCAAGAATAGAAGATATTCTCGACAATTTAGGCAGAACAAAATTTTTCTTAGTTTTTGGATTTATATTCCGGTTTTCATCAAGTTCTATTAGATGAACAATCTAGAGACATAACTCCTTTCAGAACACACACACAGGTAGTTATAGATGGAAAGTTCTTCACCAAACTCATTTTGCAGAATGATGCCACTTGCTTTTGCAAGTGTAACACCGTTACAATGTTTTCTATATATGGATGACATTATTATAACAGGATGTTCAAGAAACCATCATTTAAAGAACTTAAAATTAGTTTTTACAATATGCCAAATATATAACCTGAAATTAAATCCTGAAAAGTGCAAATTTTTCAAATCTGAAGTTACATATTTAGCTAACAAATGTACCGATCTAGGTATATATCCAGTAGATTCTAAATATGAAGTAATTTCAAAATATCCTACACCTAAAGATAAAGACGAAGCTCGACATTTCGTGGCGTTTGCTAATTATTATCGTAAATTCATATCTAATTTCACATGTATAGCAAAACCCTTAAACGCATTAACGAGAAAAAAAGCAGTTTTCATTTGGAGTGAAGTCTGCCAAAAATCATTTGAAAAACAAAACAATTCATTATTAAAAGCTCCTATGTCACACTATCCGAACTTTTCAAAAGAATTTGCATTGGTCGTAGACGCATCCAAATATACAGTAGGCGCAGCTCGAACTCAAAATTATAATAGTACAGATCTAATCAATTTCATTGATTTACCAGATCATTTACTAAAGGTGAATCTAACAAATCAACTATTGAAAAAGAGGTTGCAGCTATTCACTTTACAATAAGTCACTACAGACCTTACATTTACGGTACACATTTCGTCGTTAAAAGCAATCAGTGATCACAAACCATTAATCTATTTATTATACCCGTACGATAGGATCGGGTATAATAAAATTATTCCTTCGTTTGTAACATCTCGAAATAAGCGAGCTAGATATACCTTCAAAGGTATGGATCGGATCAGAAAAAAATTCTAAGACTTTTGAGCCATGGCCGTCCGTCAGTCCGTCAGCACGCTAACTCAAAAACTAAGAAAGCTAGAATCTTGAAATTTACAGAAAATATTCTGGGAGTAATTTGTAGGTTCCCTATTTTTTTTGGTTAAGTTTGGACCAAACCTTAGGGTAGCTCTCGAACACCTAACTTTTAGATCCTCAAATTTTCTTTGAAATAGAGCTATGAAATTTTAACAGCTGATAGATCTCACAAAAATATTAATTTTATTTTTAATAACTTTTTTTTGTACCCCTACCCGTTACGGAGCTACAGCTCCCCAAAGGTTCAAAAAAGCTCTATATTTAAATTGTTATAGCACAAGTTGTATAAGGTATATCTTCATTTTGAAAACGCCAAACGATTACTACTTTTATTAGCTTTAAAAGTATATATACAATAAATATATATTTGTGGCATACGGTGTCTTACTTTACCGTTATGCGAAACTAAAATTTTGCAAAATCCTTTAATCCTTCTATCTTCTAAACGGTTTAATTTAGAAACTTGAAATTTTGACGAAAGTTAGTTCTTTGAAAATAAGTATGAGTCATTTCAAAAATTTTTTTTGTATCACCCCCCGTTTAGGAGCTGTAAAGGGTCAAAAACTGGAAATTTCCAATTTTTAAACACCTGTAACTTGAACACCTGTTAACATTTTTTTGAAGTAATACACAAAAATTAAAGCTTCAATATTATACTCTTATTTTTGTTAACAACTTTATTTAATAATATAGGGTTACTTTATAATTGACGAAAGTGTTACTTGATTTTTTCAAATTTTCTAACAAATTTCTTTAACGAATTTTTTGCATTTTGTTTTACTCGATAATTTGAAACAACATAACGGTTGATTGAAGAATTTTTATTTATATGATATTGATATACATACATACTTATATAATATCATGTTTATTTACATACCGTATATGTCACTGATGAATGAATGATAAGAGTATAGATGTACATATATTATATAGCGCAGTATTTACATACATATATGTATTTTATTGTACTTGTACTTGTAAGAAATTATGGAATGGATGAATGAATGAATATATATGAATGGATGAATGGAAATATTTTTAAAAAAATATTGCAATGTATGGCGCTATACTTACAACATTATAGATATACTATTTGCGCATTAATATAATATAATATTTAAAATTATATTTACTATTTTGTACTAAGTACATTTAATATACAATTACCGCTTAGTATTAAATGGTACTATAGAATATTTGAAAAAGTTTTGGATTGATAATCGTTATGTGGAAGGTTAGAATCTGCTTTTGAAGAATGTATAAATATAGTTTGAATATATGTACAACCCATAGAAAGTATAAAGAAAGTATAAAATTCTAAGTATAAAAGTATAATATCTAGAAAGTATAAAACCCAAATTATTTTAAAATACTAAAATGTTAAAAAAATTATATTGTAAGCAGAGTCACAGGCTGTGAAGGTACTAACGGATCGTACGGGTATATAAGAGTTGACAAAGGCAACTGTATTCTTCCTCGTTTTTTCTTAAATTCAAATTAATTTTAGTTTTATATATCAATTTGTTTTATATCATAACAATAATAAAAAAAAATGTAGGTAGTAAAGAATATTAAGATACATACAATACAATAAATTTTTTTTCCCCCACGAGAATATCGTCTGATATTTTAAATATAAAAATTTTTGAATGAAAAGAAAAGTGAAAAATATTAACAAAAAAAATTTTTTTAATAAACATAATTTTTTTTTTGTGTATAAAATTTTTTTTTTTTTCCTTTCCTTTTTCTTTCGGGAGAGATGTAATATAAAATACATGACTAAAGTACAATGAATTTCCCTTTAAAATAAGAAATATATCGGTTATTAACCTTTTTCTGAATTTGCATTAATAGCATTAATTATTAAATTAATATGAATGCATTGACCGACCTAATAAAGATCAATTTGATATACATACAATGTTATATCTTAATACATTGTATGCAATGCCCTGATTAATCACATCAAATCATTTCTTTGTTTAATGCCAATAACCCAAGGAATGCAAAAATAATTATGCTATACTTTGTTAAGTATATCAATTAACGATAAAAATGTAATTGATATCGATTACCCAAATAATAGTAATCTATGGAATGTATTAATTATTAGTATTGTATTAAAGTAACTTTGTAATTTTATTAGTAGCGTTAGTAATAAGTTATAAATAGTGAAAGTAAGTAAAATAAAGAGTCAGTTAAGATAGAAACTTAGAACAATGTTTTTAATGATATCCCACGTATCTTACACATTGGACATCATGCTTAATCTAGTGTCTATAGAATATTATAGCAAATTTGCACCCAAAAACACAGCTGTAAGATTAAAAGCTACCCCCCCATTGACCAAATCATGAGAAGGTAACTCGGATATCGTAAACCAATTCAAGTCCCCTCCCGCTTTGGTGTACTACACGTCTCCCACTTACTTCTTTGATAAATTTCACGTGACGAGTATACCAAGCCGTTAGAGTAGGAACTTGAAAAAAGTGATGACCTTCGAAGAAGCGCAGTTCTACACGGATAGTTCAAAAACTAACAGCAGTGTAAGACGCGGGATCTTCTCACAGAATCTCAATATCAGTTATAATTACCGACTACCAGACCATTGTAGCGTCTTCGAGAAGGAAATGATGGCAATCCAATTAGTCTTGACTGTGCTGAATTGAAGCGTTTTAACTATAATGTTAGTGCGAATTCTGTCAGATAGTTAGGCGGCGCTAAATACTCTGGAATCAACATACACAACCTCCAAGACTGTAATAAACTGCCGGAAATTTCTTAACGAGATGGCTAGGTAGTTTAGCTTTCACCTTTACTGTGTACCAGGTCATCGAGGCATTCCAGGTAATGAAAAAGCTGGTGAACTTGGAAGAATTGGTACAACCTTACAAGTCCTACCGGACAAGGCAAGGGTAGGGCTACTTCTATCCACAAGCAAAACGTTATTTCGAAAGGAAATAATGCATAAGATAAATAACTAATGTTGAAACTTGACCTCATGCAATATCAAAAGATATGACCCGTAGCCCCATCTTTTTGAAACCACATGTCCTCAGTATCAATATTTTCCAGTTTTGGCCATAAAAAAGTTGTGATGATGTCGCGATATTTGGTACCGTTATAGCTCTTCCAGCATCATTTTGGAAAAAATACGGACCAGCACGAACATACATATAATGATGTCTTTCTCCATCTTGTACTACACCAGTTTCTTGAAATTTCCGCACAATATTACCTATTTGTTACTCAGTTGGACGATTATGTCGACCATAAAGATCGCGTAAGTTACGAAATACATTTCTTACAGAACGACCATTTTCATAAAATAATTCAATAATGTAATGTATTGTAATGTACTCCATTTTTATAAATGGCAAACCTGCAACTTGCAAAATAACATACAATATGGGTGCGTTCAAAGTTTGAAGTATGTTACAAACGGACCTACTTTTGAAAACTGAATTTGAAAGACCCTGTACTACACTTGTTTGAAAATATAATAAACAAATATGTACATGCAGTGCAAAATTAGCATAACTAGTTTTGAGTTAAATAAGAAGTACAATTAATATAGAAATTATTTTTTAACATACCTTAAGCAAGTCAAGGTAAATGTAAAAAATTCGGCTAGTCAAACTAACACAACATATACACCCCAATCTTCAACAAAAAAAAAAAAATTTAACAAATAAAAAATAAATATAAAATTCACAAAACGTAAGTAATTAAAATGATATACAATAAAATGTACATATTGTTAATGAGGCATACTAAAGTAATATGAGTAATTATCAACCTACTAAGTATTATCAAACAATTCTTAGGTTTACGTTTCAATATTAATTTACTGTCAGTAATATCAAAACTAGAAGATTTCACATTCACTGTACGTAGCATTCTTGTAATGGGTTCAAACATAAGTAGTAAGGCTATGGTGCAAATGGCGAAGCTTTTAAACGGTAAAGTTTTTAAGTAGGTAAAGATATGGCGGCGCAAATGGTGGAAATTTTAAGCGGCAAAGCTTTTAAGAGATAAAGTACGAGTAAAAGGCTTGTGTTTTTAAAATTTTGCAAGACCATGTGGAGAGGAACAAAACAATGGCGTTACGGTTTCAACGGAGTTTTTTAAGCGGCAAAGTATGCGTAAAAGGCTTATGGCTTTGATATTTTAAATTTATTTAAAGATTTATTTTTATTATTAAAAATTTTCTGGATTATGGAACTTAAGTTTAAAATTGATTTAAAGTTTATATAAAAAGTTTTTACAGCTGGATTAAAAATTGGTGAATTATTATGATCTTTGGCAAGCTTTAAAATTGCGAAATATTTAAATAAATTCAACCACTTCAATATGAAAACTTTTGAATACTTCATTAAAAAGTGGTTTTAATAGCTTCATTTAAAATTGGTGAATTATTATGATCTTTGAGAAGCTTTATAGTTAAATTAAAAGATCTAAATATTTTAAATTAGAGTGAAGATATGAAAAGTTTTTTTAAGTTTGGTTATGATAAATCTAAGTATTCTTAATACTGTAAAAATTGGGGTCAAGAAGTTATTTTTATAATTAAACAAGGTAGAATGTAAACCAACGGTTTTTAAAAGCGCATATTTCCAAACCACAATACAAACTGTTTGGAATTGTGACGTACACAAAAATTTTAAAATTTAAGAAATTTTTTGTAATATGTGAAAATATGTGAAAATAGAACTTTTCTTGAATTTTTCTTGAATTAAGAAAACCCGTTGGCACACGTAAAACTACATTATTGGAGCTTTAATTTTTATGTCTTGCCGAAGAAAAATTTGAACAAGTGCTTAAGTTACAGCTGCCTAAAAAAGCAAATTTTAAATTTTTCAGTCCTAATACCTCTTAAACAGGGGGTGGTGTTTCTTTATTATTATAATATTACAAAATATTGCACAATTTTAATATTGTTTTATGTAGATAATAAAATTTCTGGTCTTCTGGCGGTTTTAGATTACAAAATTATTACGCAGAGCCTGAGATATATACATCTGAAAATAGGGCTTTTTCGCAATTTTGAAGAGCTATTTTGACCCTATATAACTAAAATAAACCTTTAACACACGTTGAAATATATTATTTGAGCTTTAATTTGTATATCTTTCCGAAGTAAAATGTGTATAGGTTCCTAAGTTACAGGTGTTTAAAAATAGGAAATTTTCAATTTTTGAGCCCTAATAGTTCATAAACAGGGGGTGGTCCAAAAAATTTTTTTGAGCAAACTTATACTAATTCTAAAAGTTCTTTCTTGCTTCAAAATTTCAAGCCTCTGTCTAAAAGCGTGCCGGAGTTATGAAAGTAGAAAAATCATGCAAAATTTGGTTTTCACATAACGGTAAATTTAAATACTAAATTTAAGAAAATTGTATAATTTTGATATTAATTTACAAAATTAAAAAACATACCTGTCGTATGAAGTTTTCAGATTGAAAAAATCTTAAGCAGAACATATGATATATGCATTTAAAAATAGGGGTTTTTCAAAGTTCGAGGGGCTGTAGCTCCGCAACGGATGGGACTACATGAAAAAGTTGTTCCACAAAATTATTTTTTTTATGAGACCTACCCATGGTAAAATTTTCTTTCTCAATCTTAGAAACGGTGTAGAAGTTTTGTAATTAGACGGACGGACGGACAGAGTGAAGCTAATTGGTTTATTTTTTCAAAATTTGTTTGGAAGTGTGCTAAAAATACTATGTAATTTATTGCTATGCTATCCTATTATTATTAATATAAATATTTGTCCAGAAAAATGATGTGTAACAAACGCATTCAATTTAAAGTGTTGTGTTGGATGTGTTCTATTATAGGAAGAAAATAAAATATACATAGCTATAATGTATACAGTATAGATATAATTTTTAATTGGAAATATTTTTATTTTTTAAAACTAATGATACATTACAAAAGGGTAAACTGTAAAGCAAAACAAAAAAAAAATATTTTTCATTCATTAATTTCTTCGAATTGATTTTTTTTAATTAATTTTATTTGACATACATACATACCCATATATACATAAATACAAACAAAATGTTTTTAATAATTTTAAAATGTCATTTTATAGATTTAAATAAAGAAAGCCAAACAAATATTTTATTATAGGAAGCAGGAATATTTTATAATTGTTTATGAATTGTAAATTGTAATGGGTAATCTTTAATTTGTATCGAATTTTTTGTTTTGTTACATATATCTGATATATATCCCATGGCACTTTTTCCAAGTGAGTCAAAAGTCCAAATTTTCCTTTTGTAATGATAATATTTTTTTTTTCTCTCCTTGCCACTCCTATAAGGGGCATTGGGCATCCACTAAGTCATTTATTTATTCATATTAGACTAAGTTTCAGTTTCTGGAATCATTAATTTCACTAAGCCGTTCATTACTCGGCTGTAGGTATTGTACAAGACTATGAGGCGTTTCTTTTATTTCTACGCCATCTATTATCTTATACAATAATTATAGTTTATTATTATTTTATTATATAGCTATTAACAATACATACATATATACTTATTTTATTAATTATATATAATGTCTTATATTTTTTATTTATCTATAACAACTACACCATTGCCTGGATAATGATAATAATTAATAATGTAATAATATCGTTTAGAGCAGCGCTGTCCAACTGGCGGCCCATCTCATCATATTCTGTGGCCCATTAACAAAATAAAAATAATCATATTCTTTACCTATTAACAAAATAAAAATATCTGTATAATGGAATTTTTTTTTTTTTAAACTTTTGTCAATTTTAAATATGACCAGCATTATATCAGTAATATTTATTTGTCTTATTTTTCTTTCTAATCTAGTTTTTGTCATGAAACTTTACTGATCTATATTTAATTCCGCAACTATTGGACACACGCAAAGCCAATACTATTTTGTACTATTTTGTATTACTTTTTTCTAGTCTAGTATGCCATGAAACTATACCCACAAGTGCTATAGTTTATTTAAAATTGTAAACGTTGTTTAATTTTATTCATGTGAAATTATTTATGCTTAACGTAGAATGAAATACATATGTAAAATTTGTAAACGCGTGTTTGATTGTTTTTATTGTGAAATTATTTTTGCTTAACATACACATAAAATTAGGTAAGTGCATTTAAAAAATTTGGTATTTAATTTTTTTTAATTTTTTCGTGTTTTATTATTTCAAGCGAACTTATTTTATTATTCAAATTTACAGATATTAATATTTACTACCGTCATAAAATGAGTGCAAAAAAAATACGAAAAATTACGAGTGAGAATCGGGAATTTAAAGAACGATGGGAAATTGATTATATGTTTGTGAAGCAGAAAAAAATTTATGTGTGTTTGATATGCCGGATGAATACTACTATATGTAAAGAATATAATCTGAAGCGTCATTATCAATCACAGCATGCAGACAAATATTCGCAATATAATGGTGAGTCGAGAATCGTCATACTTGAAAATTTAAAAAAACAATTTAAGCAGCAAACATCAATTATCACCTTCGCATATAAGGCTCAGGATGCATCTGTTTATGCTTCTTATGCAGTTGCCAAAAAAATTGCCAAAGCCAAAAAGCCATTTACTGATGGTGAAATTATTAAGAAGTGTACAATCAAAACGGCTCAAGCATTTGGAGATGATAAAATGGCAAAACAATTCGAGTCAATTTCTCTTTCTCACGTTGCAAGACGAATCTTATATATGGACACCTTCTTAGTTGAAAAATTAGCCGACATAGTAAAAAATTGTATATATTTTTCAATTGCGCTCGATGAAAGCACCGACATATCCCATACCAGTCAAATGCTGATTTTTGTACGTACAGTGGATGTAGATTTTAATGTTTCGGAGGAGTTACTGAAATTGGCTTCCCTACATTCAACAACAAAAGGTGTAGATATTTATGAGGAACTCAAAAATGTTGTTTGCATGTATGGTGGTTTTGAAAAATGCACTGCCATTGTAACTGATGGAGCAAAATCAATGGTTGGGAAAAATTTAGGACTCACTGGACTGCTATTAAGGCAAAGACCAAAACATAAGTCATCTGGTAAGCCAAATCATCGGATTCCGCAATAAGTTACGTTTGCTTCGGTCGCATTTGATCAACAACAATTTGGTGCACTTCGAGTGTTGTAATGAACTTGCTATCGAAATACAAGAAATCGGTCAACAATTAAACTTGAAAGATCATGTACCCATGTTGGACAAATTGGTTGAAGATTTTGATGCCAAATTTTCTGATTTTGATGCAATTAAACCAGAACTAAAATTATTTAATAATCCGACTACCATCGATGTTGAAGAAACCGATATTAAATATCAAATGGAATTATGTGAATTGCAAGCTGACGAATTTTTTAAATCAAGGCTGGAGACTGGGGTAAATTTATTCAAAATGTTTCCAAACGACAAATATCCAAAATTGCGCGATTTGGGCTTAAAATTAATTTCTATGTTTGGTAGTACATATATTTGTGAACGAGCATTTTCTGACATGAAATATATCAAATCTAAATATAGAAATTCAATGGCCGACAAAACACCAGAAGAAATTTTAAGAATTTCTTCAACTAAAATTGATATAAATATCGAAGTTCTTGTAGCTGCCCATATAAATAAGCAGTTTTCACATTAATAATAATTATGTTAATATTTTTTTTTCTTTATTTTCTTGAACTATGAACTAATAAAATACTAAAAAAAAATTATAAATGACTTTTAATTAAAATTTAAAGTATACTGGCCCGCCAAACCTACAAAAAGATAAAATTGGCACACATGTGCCGAAAAGTTGGACAGCGCTGGTTTAGAGTAATCTTTCTGGACTGAACTTCAATTTATTCCCCAGACAACTATAAAATCAGATACAGGTATTTTCCAAATTCCGGCCAGCCAGGATGTATACATATACATTTATGTATATATATCTATTTTGAAGAAATTTTATAAACGGTTTCGAAATCAGATTTGCCCCTTTTTCCAGAATAAGTATACATATGTATATGTATGTCTGAATATCTGAATTAGGAGGGAATTTGAAGTGATTCAAAAATACCAATGGAGCTTCTGACACGTCACCATCGAAGTGTAGTTATAGGAAGTAGTTTTACTTTTTACTAAACGTTTCTTACTAAACATTTACTTTTTACTAAATGCATTTTTCACACAGCAAAAAAATCTATTTTCAAGAGTAGGTGCAATATATTTTTCTATTTTCCATATCCCAAATGAGTATTTTATTATTTTTGGTTTCAATTTCAAATCGTTTTTTTTATTCTGTCTTTTTCGTGCATGATATTTTTTTATAACTATACACTTTTTATATTAAGTTAGCTTAATTTAGTTACAAAATAGTGTTTTTTCATTTCTTCTTATTAGTATATACATTTTTATTTTTTTTGTTTTTGTTTTATTTTTTATAAATTACAAATATAATTTTTTTTTTATTTACTGCATTATTTGGCAAAGTACAAATTATAGGTACATTATTCCGAAATTGCAAAAACAAATACCTATGTACATATATAAAAATAAAATCTACCATAATTAACTCCGTCATTCTATGCCGGGCCAAAGGCTAGTTTATGATATTTACCCTTTAGAAGATATGGACTCATAAACCCAAAAGTAATTTTTTTTATTAAAAAAAAATAACTTTATTACCCTGTTCTGAAAAATGTTTCTTCATACATATAAAAATATGGAATCAAACAAATTTGAATAAAAGAGCTATAATTTGAAAATTTTTGGTGCGATTTATAGATCTTACTAGATTAATTACTAATAAGATTACTAGTGCGATCTTACTAGAGTTAAATTTTATAACAAAGTATAAACTTTTAAAAAATTTCTGATTGATTTTTATTGTACATATTATAAGTGTATATGTACATATATATTATTATGCTTGTACATTTATTATGTAGGTATTTTTATGTCTATTTAAGTAGGTATGCATAACAAAAATGTACATATTAATATTGAAATTTTTGAAATGAGATTTTCCCAAGCAAAAATCAACAATCCATATTAAAACAAGGTAGAATGTAAACCAACGGTTTTTAAAAGCGCACATTTCCAAAACACAATTCAAACTGTTTAGAACTGTGACTTGCACAAAAATTTGAAAATTTAAGAAATATTTTGTAATAAGAAAATATGTGAAAATAAAATAATATGTAAAAAAAAATATGCTATTATCAAAACAGAATTCGCCCCTAAAAAGTAGAAAATAAAATTGATTGCAACTTTAGCTTTTTGGACTGTTATAATATAAAAGTAAATTGCTAGAATAAGGTTAAATAAATATCTGGGAAATTTGGGGTTCATGTTTCTTTTTTATTCCAGCAATTTACTTTTATATTATACCAACATAAAACGTCCAGCTTTTAAAAAAAAAAAGCAATTTTGAATCATAAAACTATAAACAAATGTTCCTATAAAACTGCCATAGAATACGTAAACAAAAATCAATATCAATTTCCTAATTTCGATGCTCCTAAAGAAGAACTTTCTACTGCTATAAATTTAGTAAAAGGAAAACAAAATTTACAAAAAAAATACTTAGCCAATAATGAAAATAAACAAATTAATCCACAAAACTCAGTTAATTATAACAACACCCAACAAACAAACATTAAAAAAAATTACTCAGTCAATAATATTTCTGATCTCTTAATTTTAACGGCAATCCAACACATTTTTCTACCTACAACTCCTTTACACACGTTGATTTATCAATTTGTTCAAGCTATTTGGCGTCAAAATGCACCTGGAATATAATCGAAGATCTTCATGGCAGTGATCATTTCTCAATTTCAATTAAAATACTCAATCAATCAAACCAATTTATTCCTAAATTTAAATTACATTTAGCTAATTGGAAAAAATATCAAGACAATATTAACACATCGCTCTCTAATATCTCCGTTTCTGGAAATATTAATCGAGATGCAGTAAAACTGAAAAACGTTATTCGAGTTTCTGCTACCAATGCAATACCTCAAACCACGCCTCATAAATCAGCAAAGCACCTACCATGGTGGACTAAAGATTTGACTTCTCTATGCACATTAAAAAAGCGTTCTTTTAATCTTCTACGACGACAGCCTACAATCGAGAACCTTATTAACTTTAAAAAAAATAGAGCTATTTTCACACGTAAACTTAAAACAACCAAATCAGAATTTTTTGCTAAAATAACCGCCGAAATAAACCCATCCACACCTATTTCAAACATCTGGAAAAACATACAATCCCTAACTGGTAATTTAAAAAGTAAAATAATTAGAATAATAAACAATAACAACATTAAAACTATCAACTCTATGGACATTGCAAATCTCTTTGGTCAAGAATGGTCCTCCGCCTCTGAAGATGACAATTTCTCTAGTGCCATTGTTAATGAAAAATCTATGCTTATCAGTAGAATTATCCGACATTTATATCGATCCATTGGCGGGGAGGATAGAAAACAAAATTGATATGTTAGAATTGGAATCTACACTTAACACATTAAAAAGTGATACACCAGGTTTTGACCGTATATCATATCCAATGATTAAAAATATGCCACCTGAGAGGAAAAAGTTCCTATGTACTTTATACAATAAAATCTTCAGCACCGGTTATATCCTTCAAGACTGGGAACTAGCCACAATCATCCACAATCTCAAACCAAACAAACCAATAGACCAATTAGAAAGTTACAGACCAATTTCACTACTGCCCTGTAAAGTTCTTGAAAAAATTGTTTCTACTCGGATACTTTGGTATCTTGAGAAAAAAAAACTAATAAAAGATAACCAAGTGGCCTTCAAACCCTCAAAAGGTACAATGGACTCGCTCTTATATATCGATCACATAGTAACAAACTCTCTATCAACAAAAAACCATATTTCATCGGTATGCACGTCGTTTGCAATCAACTTAAAATTTGGAGAATGGGCAGTAAAATTATTAAACTTGTAAAATCCTATTTAAGCAGCCGGAAATTTAGAGTAAAAATTCACAACAACTATTCAAATATATTTTCCTTAAATAACGGCATTATCCAAGGCTCACCTTTGTCGGTGACTCTTTTTCTTATTGCATTTAACAAACTAAGCGAAATTATTTCCCAATATAACTCAACAGTTAAACATACGCTGTATGCCGACGATCTCTATTTAATTTTCAAGATAAATGATATTGATAATATAAAATCTATTTTACTTAATATTTTTAATAAAATTTCTGATTGATCCAATAACTCAGGTGAGACTATCTCCTTAAGCAAATGCAAACATCTTCATATTTACAAAAAACAAAAATGCAATGATTTAAAATTTTATATAGAAAATCATTTGTACCTAACGTATCAGAACTAAAAATTTTAGGTCTATTATTCGATAAAAAGTACAGCTGCAAAAGTCACATTGAAAATTTAAAAAAATCAATATTAATTAGGCTAAAAATTGTAAAATTTTTTTCTAAAAATAAAACTTAGCACATATCAACTCCAAAATCAACATAATACAGAACCTAATATTATCAAAAATCGACTACGGCTTACCAATATACGGAAAGAGCAGATCCAAAACACATTTGCAGCAACTAAATGCGGTCTAACACACGGCAATTCGTATAGCTACTAGTGCTTTCCGTACAACACCTGTGGCCAATATGTTAATTGAAACGGGACTACCATCCTTAAAAAACCGTTGCACAATACTCACAATGAGAATTATACCTAAATTATTGTATTCTTATAACTTTCACATACAAAATGAATTAAAGAATATTCTGAGAAGGAAAAAATGCTCAAAAATTGAATCTGCAATCTCACTTGCCATCTAGCTAAGAAGCAACAAGTTCCCCAGAATTCCCAAAAAAAAAAAATTCCCAAAAAATCAGTTTCTATCTATCCTCCATGGAACTTGTGTAATACTGCAGTTAATCTTACACTTGCCAATTATCCAAAAGAATCAACCGACAATTCAATATTCAGACAAGTATTCCTATAAATTTCGCTTAACCTACATAATAAAGGATGGAAAATTTACTACACTGATTTGTCAAAAACAAAAAATGCAACCGGATACGCAGTCATAAATTTCAAAAACCAAGTAACAACGCTTGGTAGATTATACCCAGACGCATCTATATTCCACGCTGAAAGTCATGGCATTTTATCAGCCCTACTGGCAACTCAAAACTTAAAGGCAAATTTTGTGTTTGATTTGACAGCCTTTCAGTACTAAAGCCATAACAAATCTCAAGAATCACACTCCAATAATTAATTCCATCAGAGATATTCTAATCAAAAATCGTACAAAACTTCAACTTCTTTGGATTTCTGCTAATATTTATTTGCCATGCTAATATTCTTGGCAATAACACAGCTAACAAAGAAGCAAAATATTCAACTATAGTCGCAATAATTACAACAGACTGGTTCCTAAATAAACAAGATATGAAAAGGTTTCTTAAACAACAGTTCAGTAATATAAACTATGTAAACTGCAATCAACACTACGATTCAATAAACCCAAATAAAATCAAGGCTAACTTTCCCACGCAGCTAAGCAAAAAAGAAATTACAAACTTTATTCGTTTTCGACCAGATCACAAAAAACTAACCAAAGATTACCTGTTCTCAAAACCAATAATTAAACCAACTTGTCAACTTTGCAAAACACCTATAACAATAGAACACTTTCTTATTACTTGTCGATATTTTGATAATCACAGGAAAAAACTTTTTACAAATGACCCTACAGAACTTCTCAAAGCTACAACTACAGAAAATATTATTCTAATAAAAAAATTTTTAAAACTAACAAATCTATTTCAATCTATTTCGCTTTAATTATTTTGTATACTAATTAAAAATGTTTGTAAGCTTTCCAACTGCACTTCGTTAAAAATAATTCAATTGTAACATACAATTATTATAATAAAAAAAAAAAAATGTAAGAAATTAACAAAGCATAAAATAATATGAATATTTTTTATTTATATTCTAGAAAATTCTTATTTTTAATTTTATTTTTGTAATTTTTTTTCTTTTGTTAATATTATTTGTATATAGAATATTATTCAAAAAAAAGAAAAAAAAGAATATTTTTTTTGTTATTAACCTTCTGATAACGGAACAAAATACGAGCTAAAGACCATGCAGTTAGTGCTCTTAATTCTTTTAAGCATAATATGTTTTCTTTATAAAATTTTTATAAATATATGTTTTTTTTTTTAATAAAATATTTATTTTAATAAAATATTATATAAATATATTTTATTTAAAATATTATGTAAATAAAATAAAAATAAATTAAATATTCAAAAAATGTTGATGAATAGAGTTAAAAAAAAGAAAAAGTTACCCTCAATTTCAAAACCTGTACACTTTCCTCTGCACCATACAACACTTAAATATTTTATGAACAGATTACGAACATAAAATCTTAATTTTTAAGACTATGCATATTCGATATGCGTTAAAGAATGTTGACAATTTTGATTTAAATCCTAAACAAATGTTGTAAACAAAATAACTTAGCAACATACATAAAAATATTGTATGTATTGTGCTTTGCTAAATATGCTAATACAAAACAACATGTGCAATGGACATCTACATTATACTATTATAGGAGGAAAAATCAAAAATATAATGTGTATGTTTGTATGCATGAATAAGAGATAAAAATGTAAGTTATAAATTCATATATACAAAATATATACATACTATTCAGAAAATGTTGATGAATAGATAGTTAAAAAAAAAAGTTACATGTGAACTGCATTCAGCAAAATGTCCCGCACTTTTGAAACTTGTACACTTTCCTCTGCACCATACAACACTTACAAATGTTGCTAACAGATTACGAAGATAATAAAAGCATGACAGAATGACAAGTAAATAAATAAATAAATAAACCGACATCGACGAGTTAATATAAAAGCATATAATAAGACTTTTCTGGAATTTTGAGGGGCTGTAAGTTCGGAACCTTACACTATTAAGAAAAGCCGTTAACATACGTAAAACTATATTACTGGAGCTTTAATTTTTATGTTTTGCCGATGAAAAATTTGTACAGTTGCTTAAGTTACAGGTGCCTAAAAATAGCAAATTTAAAATTTTTCAGCCCTAATACCTCTTAAAGGGGGTGGTGCAAAAAATTTTCTAAGGAAACTTATATTAATTCTAAAAGTTCTTTTTTGTCTCAAAATTTCAGATTCCTATATAAAGACGTGCCGGAGTTTTGAAAAAAGAAATTTCATGCAAAATGTGGTTTTTACATAACGGTAAATTTAAATAGTAAATTACAAAATATTGCACAATTTTAATATTGCTTTATGTAGATAATAAAATTTCCGGTCTTCTGGCGGTTTTAGACTGTAATACTATTACGCAGAGCCTGAGATATATACATCTGGAAATGGGGCCTCTTCGCAATTTTAAAGAGCTGTAACTCTAGAACCCTATATAACTAAAATAAACCTTTAACACACGTTGAAATATATTACTAGAGCTTTAATTTTTATGTCTTTCCGAAGTAAAATGTGTGCAAGTTCCTAAGTTAGAAGTGTTTAAAAATAGCAAATTTTCAATTTTTGAGCCCTAATAGTTCATAAATAGGGGTGGCCCAAAAAAATTTTTTGAGCAAACTTATACTAATTCTAAAAGTTCTTTCTTGTCACGCCTCTATCTAAAAGCGTGCCGGAGTTATGAAAGTAGACAATTTTGTCACAAGACAAATTTTGAAACAAGAAAGAACTTTTAGAATTAGAAAAAGTTTCCGCAGGAAATTTTTTGTACCACCCCCTGTTTAAGACCTATTGGTCAAAAATTGAGAATATGCTATTTTTAGACACCTGTACAAATTTCGGCAAGATATAAAAATTAAAGCTCCAGTAATATATTTTTGCGTGCATTAACAGTTTTTCGTAGTTATATAGGGTTCCGGATTTACAGCCCCTCAAAATTGCAAAAAAGCTCTATTTTCACATTTATTTTTCTTATATGAAATTTTAAAGTTTTGTTGCAAGTCATAATATTCTAAACAGGTATTATCTTTTCAAAATTTGCGCTTTTAAAAACCGTTGGTTTACATTCTGCTTTATTTGTTTTCTTATGGTATATATATGTAAAACTGCAAGTAGGATACACTTTAAAGTTGGATACAATATCAAATTGCGTTTATCTAATTTGTTTAGAGGGAGTTTGGAGGTGGCAACCTCCACAATTTTAAAAATTTTTTTGTTGAAATACGTACGCGAAAATGTAAAAATAATTAGAAAGGACTTTAGAATTGGTTACAAAATCAAAACTATGCGCTGTTTCCAGAATATTTATTTATATATATATAAGTTAAAATTTTTTCTACGGTTGCGCCAAAAAAAAGAAAATATTCTGTTACTTAATAAAAATTTTATATAAAAATACTAAATTTTATTATTCTTTTGTTTTATTTTCTTCGACTTGTTGCTTCAAAGGTAAGTACAATTATGAACATTTTACTTTAAATTAATTATTCTAACTGAATTAATTATACTGACTCACTTGTTGAAGCCGCGTGACATGTTGTTATGAATTTATGTTGAAAGTAGTGTACTAGGAAATAGTTGATATCCGATCCGTTTAATTTTTTGTTAATTTAATAAAAAAGCTAATGGAATTTTGGTGCAGTTAACGGTTTAATAAAAAAGTCAATGGAATTTTTTTAGTACAGTTAACGGTTGTTAACTGTACTAAAAAAATTACTCCACTCTTAAGACCAAATGTCCCCATTTGGCCAATTGCAATAATCCTCCTCTCTGGAACACATGGTTTTATTTGTGCTGCCGTTTCTTGTTTTCGGATTGGATCATGCTTGCTAACTGTTGTAGATTCTTGAATTTTCTCACTGTCTTTTTCCATTACTGGTGCGTATTATTCCTCTCTGATGTGTTGTTAATAATTAGTTTGGTTCGCTTCTTCTGGATTACAAAGAGAAATATGAGTAATATTATGGCCGTAAATATTGATATTAGGCCATAATTTACCATTCGTTCAACGAATCTTTCAGTTTTCAATGAATTTATTTCCTTCGTGTTGTTTATGTGGATTTCTTGAAGTAACTGCAAAGACAGGTGCTAATGTAATTCGTTTTCCATGCGACCTATCTAATAAGATTTTCCAATCCAATAACCATATAACCTATATAATAAGATTTTTCAATGCCACAATACAGATCAATAAACAAGTGTTCAGTTCAAAGGAAGTTTCAACCATAAAAGTGTAGCCAGTTACAAACGTATTTCAGGTTCCAAGTGCTGCCGAGAAAATGAAGCAACCTCTTTGGCCATTGTGGCTTGCAGTCGTCAAGAAAATCCTGTATTTGTTGGATCTCGTGCTGTAAATAAGCATATAATGGATGGGATTTTAATGTTTCGTCAGACAAAATTAACTCTATTTGGATTATATAATTTTGAAGAGTAGTGCGGTCTGTTATGTGTATTATCCTGTACTTTCCTTCTTGTATTTTTGCCTCTCCAAGCTCGATTCCAATTATGTAGGATCCTGTATAGTCCAGTATTTGGACTTCTGCTAAACTTCTGTTCATTAGAAATCTGAAAATTAAGAGATAAGGAGTGAGTTGTAGAAAGAAAAGAAGATAAAAATATATTTAAAACTAGTGAAAATTTTTATAATTTTAGATTAGATTTGTGAACAATTTAACCCGATCGGGTGAGAATTGTTGTATTTCTGTTTTGATCAACAATTTTTATTTTATATTTAAATGTTAGCTTAGAACATAATCTTTTATGGTATTTTACATATACGATGTCGCCTGTTTTGTAATGTTTGATGTGTTTTGCTGTTTTTGTTATGAAACTGTAAGTCATTTTCCTGTTTAGCTTTTAATTTTCCTATGTTCATGAGTCTGGCTTGTTCAAATTCTTTTGGTTTAATATTAGGAACTCGGCCAAGAAAGAGTTCAATTGGTTTTTTTTTTGTAATGGAGTGAATTGTACAATTGTATTCATTTACAGCTCTCTCCACAAGCTCTTCCAAATTTCTCTTTTCTTTTTCTGCTCTAAGACAACGTATAATTTCAGACAACGTTGAGTGAAACCTTTCCACCTGGCCATTCACTTCGCTCTTATATGTTGGTACAATGTAAATCTTTATCTTCATTTCGTCTTCTATCATGGCCTTAATGGAATCAGAATTTAGAGATCTTTCGTTGTTTATTACTACGTACTCTAGCATTCCGTTTAGTAGAACAGTATATCTCTTAGAGCTAATCTAATATGCTCCGTTGATTTGGTCTTTATGGCTCTTTATTTGGGCGAATTTGGTAAGTTTGTCTACTGCGGTTATGGATAATTTTGATTCTGTTGAAAAAATATATATATGTAATGTGTGTCCTGCGTAGCTGGGACAATCCCCATGTTTAATATTTCTGGTTGTTTTCCTTACAGATAGTGCACATTTTTACCAAATTATTAGTCATTCTGGTCATTCATGGGGAACTAGTAATTTTAAATAATTTGTTTTTTGTTTTCTATTGCATTTCGGTGGGCACGTATATGGTTATGATAATGATTTCCTGTTCAAGTTCGTTTATAATATCTTTAGCCACTATTCGCGAAAATTTGATTTTATAGGTTGTAAAATATTTCACGTATATTTTTTTAATTTGACACATAATACTTTCATCGGTTTTAACTGCATTGAAAGTGTTTGGATTTAAGCATTTTTTTAAGATGTCCACTAAGTCTTTATCCGAATACAGTTTTATGATTATGATATGCCTATTATAGTTTGGAAAAGTATTTATTAATTTGTATTCTTCTTTGTCGCTTAATTCTAAAATTATTTAATTGCGAAATTCATTGGTAGTCCTTTAACAAATTGAATGTAGGAAGAACTTTCCGCGCTATGCTGAGTAACGGATAGGGTGTTTATTTGCTGTTGTGATATAAGTCTGGACAATGTATCAGCCACTACATTAGTGTGTCCCGGCTTATACCTTATCTCGTAATTGAATTCCTCTATTATCGCCTTCCACCTTTTCATCTTGCTGTTTGAGTTCTTGTTATTTAAGGCGTATGTCAGACGTTGGTGGTCAGTAAAGATTGTAACCCTTCTTGCTCTATACAAATAATTTCTGAGGGAAGTTAATGCCCAAACGATGACCAATAACTCCTTCTCGTTCGTCGGATATGCCTCAATGCAATAAATCCAAAAAACTCTACTTCGTCTTTAAGAAAGTCCCTTATATACCTTAATTGTACCTTCACATTTGCGTTTCTCCCAATTCTTGAAGTGTTCCTCTTCGTTTTCGCCCAGTATAATTATATCGTCTATATAGACGTAACATTGGGTACCGATGTGTTGTCCTAATAACTGGAATAAGATTGTTAATGTTCTCTGAAATTGTGATGGTACGTTTTTTAGTCCGAAGGGTAGTCTTGTAAATTCGTACTTTCCATAATTAATGGAACAAGCTGTTTTTTCTATGTCACATTCCTTAAGTGGAACTTGGTGAAATCCACTTTTATGATCAATGACTGAAAATATTCTACTTCTACCTCAATTTTCTAGAACCTAATTTATTTCCGGTAAAGGGTACTTGTTTGGTATTCTGATCTTGTTAATTTTTCTATAATCTGTCACCATTCGGTACTTCTTTTTCCCTGATGTATCACCCTTTCTCGATACTATCCAGACCGGCGATCTGGAGGGTTTTATAATACCGTAATCCAATAGTTGCTGTATTTATTGTTCTATTACTCCTTTTAGTGCCATCGGGTACGGGTACGATTTCGAGTATACTAGATCTTCCGACGTTGTTCTAGTTTCTGCCTGTACTCTAGTGGTGTGTGTGAGTTTTTCGTTCGGATCAGCAAATAGATTTTTATGTTGTTCGACGAGGTGATTTTTTTCTGTAATGCGTTAAGATGAGCGGTACGGAGTTTTATCTTATTGACCAACTTTGAGATGAGCTACTTTGGTGGAATTTTGATATTACGTTCTAATTCTAGATAATTTTTGTTTGTGTGGATTGTGGCGTTCATTCTTTCATAGTATCATTTCCTATGATATCATCAAATAATGTTAAGGTTGGTAAAATATAAAATTTTATGTTTGGCATTTCAGGGTTGAAAATATTTACGAAAACATGATGTGTGGCGTTAATATTGCCTACGATTGAATTTGCTTCGAAGGGCAATTGAATGAATTTTCCTATCGTTTGGGATAGGAATTTTTATTAATCGAGGGTGTATGTAATTTTTGTTTAAGCCTGTATCTATGAAAATTTTTAAAGTTTTCCCATTTCCCATTTAGCTTTTGATATATGGAAGTAGGGAGGTCTTTAATAAAGAATTATTATTAGTTTGGTTTGATTGGTTATTATTTTTGTTATGACCGCAAGAACATTCAGACCATTCTCCTGTATCCTATTTCGTCTTTGTTTTCGCTAGGTTTAATGTGCCTTGTGCTTTGTTATTATTGTAGGTTTGGTTTGGCAGATGTTTTTTGCTATTGAAATTTCTTGTTTGAGGATGATTTGAATTGTGAAAATCTGTATTGTATCTGCGTGTTTTATCTTAGTTTGCACATTGGCTGGATCTCCATTCGTTAATCCCCTTTGCACTGGTTGGTTTGGAAATGTATTTAGTTCTTGTGATCTCCAAGCATTGTATCGAGGATTTAAATAGCGAGTTCTATGTTGATCTTGTTGAAAAAAATTATTTCTAGGTTGGTACGATTGACGGAAATTACTTCTAAAGTGGCCTTGTTTGTTGGCGTTGCTTCTGGGTTGATAAAAAGTATTTCTAGAGTTTTATTGCTGAGTGCTGTCTTTATGGGGACTCGTTGATGTAGATACTATTTGGTTAAAATGGTTATTATTTTTATTGTGAATGTGCTTCTTTTTGTTTTTCATGCTAGCAAGTCTCATGCCTATATGCGATGCTTTAAGTAAGCTTTGTGGTTCTCTTACTTCTAACAGTTCGGGTAAGTTATCATTGAGCCCTTGGATAAAGGCGTCAAGTGTCTGTCCTCTATATAATCTTGACGTATTGGAATATAATTCCTGTGAGAAGTTCATACAGGCCATTTTTTCTAATATTAATGTTAAGTGTTGGTAAACTTCTTTATAGTAATTCTGTATGCTTCTGTTTCCTTGACTTAGTGTGGTAAGCTGGTATTCCAATGTTTTCATATCCCCTTTATCGGCATAGTGAAGATTTCGGCAGTAGACAATCTTATTGCAGTTCAATGGAGTATCATAAGCTTCTAATGATTAATCGGCACTCCCTACAATTGTATCCTTAATAGCACTAAGCACTCCAAAATATCTAGAAGTGCCCTTTATATGGCTATAGATGCTTAAGATTGTGTCGACCTTTTCCTTCCAGGATCCATACCCACCGTCTTCACCTGAAAATGTTGTTTCCATCATGTTTGGAATTTTTTCCATGCTTTCCAATGCACCTTCCTCCTCGAAATCGATATCTTCATCCCAGTCTTCGTCTTGAATGCACTGTATATCACTGAAACCTTCTCTTAATGCTTTTTTTGTTTCGAACTGCACCATTTCTTTTATGGTATCTGCAATGCCTTCATGATTTTCAGTTAGCTGGTTTATTCTGACTTCGCTTCTGACGCGACTTATTTGGGGTTTTAGGTTCTCAGGGATTAAAGTCATTACGAAAGGTGTAGTTGGTCGTTGTTCCTCCATTTTATAAGATTTTGGCAAGAAGAAAAATAAAAATATAAGTTTTTATCAGTTATTAATAGATCAAATCAATAAAAAAACAAAAATATTTTATCAATAGTGATAAATCAAAGATGCAACAACAAAAATAAGTTGAGGGAAAAAGAAATATTCAAAATTTATAAAGATTCAATTGATGCGGTTAATTTAGTTTATTAAAAGATTAAAATATATAAAAGATTATTATATAAAAGATTCAATATAATGCCTTAGTTTTGCTTCTTGCTTATCCGTTCTTTAACAAAGTTTTGGAAAGGTTTCCTTTATTAAATAGCTTAAAGAAATTATAATTCTTACCTTTAAGTTTTATTTTTTAATTTATTTATTACAAAAGGTTGGTTAGCTGAAAAAAAATTTCTTTTCTTTTATGTTTTAATATTCAAAGTTTGTTCCTGAGGTTTATTTTATTTCTCTGAATTTTAATTTATTCTATTCTTTCCGTTTTTTCTCCTTTATATTTTCTTTAAGTAAGCAATAACTTAGATGATTCTTATTAATGATGTAGGTATCCCGTTTCAATATTTAATCGAAATTTGAATTGTTATTTAAATATTTTAAATTTACAAGTAGATAATTAGCTAAAAATTTTAGATCTTTATTTTTAGAGGATTTTCAAAAAGGTTATTCAAAAAAAAATAAAATAAAGTAAATAACAAACTGGCTTTTCCAATTTCTACAATAATCATATATAATGAAAGAACCTAACCTTATGTAAAAAAATTAGTAGGGTGAAGATATGAAAAGTTTTTAAAGTTTGGTTTAAATACAAAATTATTATAAAAGTTTAAACATATTTACCAAAAGTCAAATTTACATTCTATTATAACAATTTGAGTTCTCCTAAGTCCTAACCTTATGGAAAAAAATTAGTAGGGTGAAGATATGAAAAGTTTTTAAAGTTTGGTTTAAAAGTTTTTAAAGTTTATTATTATTAAAGTTGATTGATTATTCTAAATTTAACTTAGTGGTTAGTATATCAGTTATGTTTTAATTTGAAATTTAAAAGGCTCAAGCTATAGTGCTGAATATTTTAAATTAGGATAAAAATATGAAAAGTTTTTAAAGTTTGGGTTTAAAAATTTCAAAGTTTGGTTTAAATACAAAATTATTAAGAAAGGTTAAACATATTTACCAAAAGTCAAAATTTTTATTCTATTATAACAATTTAAGTCCTCCTAACCTTATGCAACAAAATTAGTAAGATGAAGATATGAACAGTTTTTAAAGTTTATTATTATTAAAGTTTAAACTTTAATATTTACGTGAAAAAAAGTTTGATTTACATAAAGAAATGTATACAAAATAATTTTAAATGAAATATTTTGTTGTAATAAATATATTATTTATAAAATAAATAATAAAAGTTTTGAGCTAAACGGTTGAAATATAATCAAATATTGTGAACTTTGAGAAGTTTTATAGTTTTATAAGTTATAAATAATCAGATAAATTCGAATTTTGTCTAAACTTTTACTGTCAATTATATTTTCATATTTAACAAACGTTTTTCATTTGTCTTTAGTTTAAGATTCGATTTTTTTTTTGTAATAAAAAAAAAACAAGTTTGTTCCTGTTGTTTTAAATTATATATATTTTTTTTATTAATCTTTAAATTATATTTTTTTATTAAAACTAACTTTTTTATATAACTTTATTAAAATTTCGTATACACCTGAATTTTTGACAGTATCTATATAGGACAAACAGGTAGAAATTTCGCGATTCGTTATTCGGAACAAATTAGAGAACTTAATAAAGTGGATTCCAAGTCCAATTTTGCCAATCACTTAATGGAAAAAACCATTCTAGCAATATAAATAACCTGAAAATCTTACATATTGATAAAATAGGTAAAAAGTTGGATTTATTGTAATCTCTAGAAATTAAAAAAGCTATAAAACAAAATAAATCAATTTTGAACCAACAATTAGAATTGCGAAATTTACCTATGTTAAATATTTGTTTAGATTTGTAATTATTTAGTAGGTATAAATGTAATATTAAAAAATAGGAATATTATTCACGTTTAGTATTAAATTGTATTCGCCCTGATGATGGTAGTGGTGCCGAAATATACATAGGCTTTATAATAAATAAATATAATATTTTAAGAATTATAAAAATAAAATATTAATAAAACTATTTTGTGGACAAAAAGTATAAATAAAATAAAAATTTTTACTCGATAAATCTAATAAAGATGTTCCACAAACTTACGGTTGAAAAATTCAAGGATTATGTATTTGTTTGTTAAGTCAACTAAGAGTTTGGGAATTTTACCTGTTGGTGGGACTTTGTTTTCAGCACAAACAGGAAAATCATTGTGCAAATCATGTAAATTTTGTGGGTAATCTAAATCCACTTCTAAAACGTAAGCAGTTTCCGAATCATCGGCAACTGAAAGCACATCAATATTTTCAGTAACGTCAACCCACTGAAAATCTTTATGTGGTAAATATTGGATCATTGCCCATTCATATAAATTGTTAGCGTCTTCATATACTATGTATTTGGAAGGTTCGTTTGTTTTATAAGATTCTCCCATGAATTTATTATTTGCTACTCAATGTCTAAGTGAGCACTGACTAATTCCACAACGTATCCCTTTTTTAGGGAAATTATACATATCAATATCACTTTATAATTGTAATTTGATATCCATGTATTTTAACATAACTGCCCATGACAAACAAACATGGGATAGTATAAAAATTTGTACGATCTAAAGAATAGATTTTGTAGCATATTTTCCGAAAGTTTTCAAAAACATCAGTCAAAATAAGCACATCTGTTTTAAGGTAAAGTTTTAAATAGTCCCAGAAGTTTTAACAATCAAACGTATTTCATACATATAACTGCATGAATGTAGTCTTCATCGGAACATGATGTGATTGTCATTTGATTGGTAAAATCATTTGATTGAAAGGTAAAAGTAAACTTCTTTCGTCAAGTCGTTCAATGGAATTTAAATACTCATAGGGAAAACTCCCTTTCGAGTCATAAGTTTAATTTTTTCATTATTATTGAATTCTTTTTTTATATGAAACAAATCATTTTCATTTAAATTTTTACATAAAGAATCAATGCTAGAAGACATAAATCTAAAGTTATCGAGAAAACGTAAATGAAATGAATGATTTTTATCTATTGTAATTTTTTTAGATAATGAAATATAACGTTCTTTATTCAAAGGAATGGCACCAATATGTCCATTCACTTTGTTTAGTTCTTTAAATAAAAGATGGCAATCATAGCCGAAAAAATTGTAAAAAAATATAGGAAAAAAATTTAGTCGCCTATATAATAAATTACATTTAGAATGAGCGGGTCCTCTATAATTACCAGTAAAGTGACAATTGTCTCTAATTCTATCATTAAAAGCTAAATGCTTACCATATATGTGACAATTTTCCTGAATTAATTGTTGAAGCTACTCATCAAGTGTTAACAGATTCATTGGCTTTGGCATCATAAAAATATTTTTATATTTCACTACATGTTTTTGTTAACGGTATGACAAATTCCTTAGCACAGTTAGCTCCAACAAACTATTTGTAACAGCTTTGACTATTATCAAAAGAACATTTAATTAATTTTATTACACATTAAAACATTCATCAATATGTCTAAAAACATTCATCAATATGTCTAACATTCATCAATATGTGGTGTTTAGTATAAGCTTTACAAATTTGTATTCAAAATGCTGAAAGAACATCTTCATATAAACTTAATAGTATTTCTCTACCAATAGTCGAGCTAGAGTTTGGCGATGTACGACAGCTTAATTTTTATAGAGGATCCGCTCATTCTAAATATAATTTATTATATTTAATTTGCAATTTATGGGCAATTTGCATTCAATCGTTCATTAGTACAGACATGTTTATTTTTGCTTAATTTAATTAATTTTGATTTATAACGTAAATTTAGCGAAATAATACAATAAAAATAAAAAAAAATTTAATAATACTTATAACCGTCTCGTCATAATTGATTGTTCAGCATTTATTTTAACCGGTAATAAACTTTTGACATAATTAAATCTTTTAATTTAATTTTATAAAAAATAATATTGATTAAATCAAAGTTGCATTGTTATTAACTCTTTTTAATTTAAAATTTTTTTTAATAATTTCAAAGTATTAGCTTTTTGCTTACATATACAAAATTTTAATTTTTATCAATACTTAATTTATTTCTAAATATAAAATATTAAACTATAATGGAATTTAAATGTAATGCTACTAACTGTATTGTTTTCGATAATAAATCTAAAAAAGTCACATGTCGTGCATTTTGCGGAAGAAAATTGCATGTAGTATGCATAGGAGCCGATAGAGATTGGCAATATCCATCTCTGGATCAATGGTTCATCTGCACTGAATGTCAAAACCATGAATCACTTCTTCGAACGATGTACGACAAAATTATCGCCGGCATAAATAATCTAAATGACATCAACACAGGAACGATTTCAAAATTTACTGGTGTAATAAATTCTAACAAGGCAGCTTGTACAGAGCTCTGTGATTCATTTGGTATCTGCATCTCCGAAATGACACAATTTTCTTCAGTGCAAAAAAAGTCGTAGAAGCAGCTCTGGCATCGGTTAAGTTAGATCTCAAAAAGGAAATGACAGAATTTTTAGAATTGCAATTCAACGAATTTACAAAAAATATAACAGCAAATCTTAACCAAAACACAAATAATTATAACATTAATTTTAATAATGACATTATCAGCCAACTTATAGCTGACAAAAATGAAGTATCTGCAAGAATTAACGCGTTATATATTCATTGTAATGAAGCTACTTCCAATTGTACACAAATTGTCACTGAGGAGTTTAGGCAGCTAAAAGAATCCATTTCTTCTTCAAATACTTCAGCTAAAAGCAAAAATCTTTATGAAGAATTAATCGAAAGTGACACTACACTTCAAATGGATTCTAACAGTAGTCTACTTATTAAAAATCAACTTAACAATCAACTTAGCATCAACCATACCAGCAGCATCCAATCCACTAACAGTCATTCCATAGTCAGCATACCTAGTTCGAGTCAATTCATCACCAGCCAATCCAGCCCACTTGCTAGTAGCCAATCAATAACCACTAAGAGTCAGCCTGTCATTATCCAACCTACTTTAGCCGAGAATGTTAAAGCCGTTAACTTTGCGTTATACTTTTCAAAATTTCCAGCCTCTACAACAGTAAGTAGCTTAAGAAATAATTTAAAAAATAAATTTAACTGCAATAGTGTTAGCGTAGTTAATATTACACCAAGAAATTTAAAATACAAACCTAAGTACAAATCATTTAAAGTTATGGTACCTCAGTCCTAGGTTAATGATATACTTTCTCACATACATTGGAAAAAGAATACTATAATACAACTTTTTAAAGACTTTAATACTCAAAAAGCACACATTAATACTGTAGACAATAAATCAGATACTAACTTAACAAATCACTCTAAAATCATTAAACCGTTAAATAAAAAAGTATATTACAAAACACAAACTGATACACAAATGAAAGTTAAGCAAAAATATAAGAATTTTGTAAAAGGTGAAACGCTCAGTTCGGGAAAAAGCCGGTTCAAAAAAAATAGTAATAATAATAATAGTATTAATAATAATAATAATAATAATAACAATAATAATGATAATAATATAAATAATAATAATAATAATAATAATAATAATATTAATAATAATGATAATGATAATAATAATAATAATAATAATAATAATAATAATAATATAAATAATAATAATAATAATAATAATAATAATAATAATAATAATAATAATAGTAATAATAATAATAATAATAATAATAATATAAATAATAATAATAATAATAATAATATTAATAATAATGATAATAATAATAATAATAATAATAATAATAATAATAATAATAATAATAATAAAAATAATAATAATAATATAAATAATAGAATAAAAAAACATATTACATTAAACCCGGCATTACCACCAATTGTTAGAATGACGCAACAATCTCTAACCGAGGACTGCACTTATGCACTTTCTAGATTTAGAGATGAGAAAATTCTAAATTATGTAAGATTATTCCTTGCATATTTACATGATGATTCTTACAATTGTGTCATTGAGGGTAAAACGAGAACTAGCTTACTTGTGCTGATACACAATGAAGGTTTACCATCAAACTATAAAGAGTTGTATAGTCTTTATTTCAAGTATCATAAAAATATTGGTTTTACCCAGAAACAAATTGAGGAAGATCTTAGAGCTTTCCGTAGTTACTGCAATAGTAACTACTACAACCACCTGTACAAATCTCGTGAGAACTACAATAAGTTTTTTCGGCCCAGCTCCAAGTAATAATTCAGCTTTAAATCTCAATACCATTTCTTATACAAATTCAAATCTAATAGCACTATCTAACTTTAATACAAATAATAATAATAATATAAATAATAATAATAGCGTTAATTGTTCTAATAATATTAAAGTTTATTATCACAATTGCAGTGGTATGAGAGGTAACCTAAAAAAATTATTTATAGATGCTAAGTCATGTGATTTCAGTGTGTTAGCTATTACTGAAACATGGCTGAATGATTCGTTTTTAAACGAAGAAATATTAGACAGCACTTGGGCTATATATAGAAAAGATCGAGACTACCGGACTACAAATTGTTCCCGAGGAGGTGGTGTTCTACTTGCAGTCAAAAATAACTTATCTAGTACAGGTTTAACCACTAGGACTTGTAATTCTTTCGACCACCAATTTATTAAAGTAAACTTAGGTAAATACTTTTTTTACCTTGGAATAGTTTACTTCCCTCCAAATTCTGACAATTCCTCATATAATGAATTTTATGATATATTATATCACAATATATTATCAATTATGAATGAGGATGATTCTATTTTTATTTTTGGGGATTTTAATCGTCCTTCTCTTTCTTTTATTGTCGACGACTCTGATAATTTGTTACTACCAATTAACTTTCAGGACGAAATAGATTTCGACCTTATTAGTACATTCTATGGTAATGATTTACAACAAATTATCAGTTTTCCTAATAAAAATAACAAGTGGTTAGATCTTGCATTTTCAAATGCATATGACAGCGTAGTAGTAAACCTCGCTGATGACGCAGTAAACCTTTTTACTAACACCTCTCATCATAACGCATTCATCTTCGAAATCGCCACGTCTATACCACTTTAATAGCATTAACAATGCTTTATCAGTCATCAATTGGGACGAGCTGTTAGCACAACAGGACATTGATTCATTAATCTCTATCTTTTATATGAGAATTTTTGACATAATAAACTCCTTTGTGCCAAAAATTCGTAAAAAAAACAAGACAACTGAACCTTGGCTCGATAGAGAACTTAGGACATTGCGTAACCAACGTAACAAATTGTACAAAAATTGCACAAGGATCTTGCATTTGAATTCAAACAAAAATCTAACTTAGCATACGATAATTATGTCACCGATATCGGCAACAAATTAATTTCAGATCCAAAAAAATTTTTTGACTTTATAAATATTAAGCGTAAAAGTTACGGCTACCCAAACTCAATGTCAAAAGACAACACTTCCTCGTCTTGTGCTAAGGTAATTTGTAATTTCTTTGCTGATTGTTTTCAAAAAGTTTATCGTCCACAGGAATCTTCTATAAATTTCGATCTTTCAAATCAAACAAATAACTCAAATTCAATTATTACGGATCTATATCTTACTGAAAATGAAATATTTGAAGCAATCATTAACAGCGATACTAAAAAAGGTGTAGGACCTGACTTAATCCCGCCGACTTTTTTATACAATAGTGTTAGTTATTTGACTTATCCACTTCATCTCATTTTTAATAAATCACTTTCCTCAGGTGTTTTCCCATATGCTTGGAAATCGTCTTATTTAATTCCCATCCACAAAAAGGACGACAAAGCACACGTCGAAAACTACCGTGGTATAGCTATTTTATCGACTATTCCTAAGTTGTTCGAAAAAATGGTCGTAAACAAAATTACACCCATCATAAACACAAAATTAAATGAACAGCAGCATGGTTTCAGAAAAGGTCGTTCTACCTCAACAAACCTTTTGGTTTATACATCTGAAATCCTTAATGAAATGGAAAATGGGCACCAAGTTGATGCTATTTACACAGATTTTAGTAAAGCATTTGATCGTGTCGATCATACTATTTTGCTTAACAAACTTGTTGCAATAGGTATTTCGGGTACATTTCTTACATGGCTGTACTCTTACTTAACAAATAGAACTCAAAATATAAAATTCCAAGGTTTTTTATCAAACACAGTGACCGTTACTTCAGGAGTACCTCAATGTAGCCATTTAGGTCCACTTCTATTTAATATATTAATTTCAGACCTTTCGGCCAAACTAGTGGGTGTATCACATATTGCATTTGCCGACGATCTTAAAATTTACCACGTTATCAAAAATATTTCTGATGTTGCATTACTTCAGTCAAACCTACATTCTTTACAAGAATGGTGCTTTTCCAATAAGTTAGAGCTGAACATTCAAAAATGCAAGGCTATTAGTTTTACACGGAAAAGATCTACTATTTTATTCGATTATTCTATTGATAATGTAACTCTAGAAAGGGTAAGCAGCATGAGCGATCTAGGGATTCTTTTGGATGATAAGCTTAACTTCCATCTTCACTATGAGCATATGATTTCCAAGGCAAATAAAATGTTAGGATTCATTAAAATAAGAGCTAAAGAATTCAGTAACATAGCGGTGACAAAATCTCTCTACTGTTCTTTAGTACGATCTATTCTAGAATATGGCAACATTGTTTGGAATCCTGCATTTCAAATACATTCCGATAGAATCGAATCTGTTCAAAAACAATTCCTATTATTTGCTTTGAGAAATCAATATAACCCTATTGACTATTCAATGCTACCTAATTATAATGTAAGATTAAATTCATTGAACATGTTAAGTTTATCTTCACGCAGGCAGATACTTTCATCCTGTTTTACTTTTGACGTTTTAAATAAAAATTTTTATTTATTTATTTATTTAATTCTAATATTATATAATAAAATTATGATAATATTATTATAGCCCTCGGCTGCTAGGGCCATTATGGGCTCGCCTATCTTAAATATATTTATTTACAAGAAAATTAAAAGTAAAAAAAAGAAAATTAAATTAATATATCTATACAAAAAAAAAAAAAAAAAGAGATTTAACTAACTATTTAACTATTGACTTAAGGCTATTTTACAATATTTTATATATTTTATTTACAATTTTTAATATAATTTGGAATGTTATATTATATCGCGTTCCACATATTATAATGTTTAAATATTTTTTCCACTATTTCAACGTTTTCTGATGTAGGACTCAGTATTTTAGTTAAATTTACAGTGTGGTTTTGTAAGAAACTGCTTGATCCTTGGCATTCGAACAGTATGTGTTTGACTGTCAATGTATTTTGACAGTGTGGGCATGTAGGTGGATTGGAGTGTTCAAAAATATGTCTTTTAGTGAAAACAGTGTGGCCTAGGCGAATTCTACATATTTTAATTTCTATAGCCCTATGTTTAATTTCATATACTGGTGGTGTTGCATTCGGCCAGTGACATTTTAAGAAACTATTAGAGGAGTTCCATTTTAATTGCCTATTGTACAAAATCTTTTTTTCAAGTTCTTTTGATTTGGTACTAGCAAAATATATGTCACTAAGGAAGGTTGGACTTTGGGCCGCTAATTTTGCTTCTTTGTCGGCAAGTTCATTTCCGGATATGGCACAGTGACTTGGAATCCATACTAATTTAATATTTTTGTTTGTGGAAACTAGTATGCTCTTAATTTTTCTAACAATAGGTTGTTTGTTATTATTGTTCTTTATTGCATTGAGAGAACTCAAGCTGTCTGTAAATATTACTATTGAATGCATATTGATGTCAAGGCTGTAAGTAAGTGCTTCATACAGTGCTACTATTTCGGCGTTATAAATTTCTGTTTCCGCTACGAGCATTTTTTTAACTAGTAGTTTGTCTTCGTCAACTATAGCTAATGCCACCTCCTTATCTGACTTTGTTGCATCGGTAAAAATTCTGTATGCGTTAGAATGCAGATTTTTCACTGTTTGAAACATCTGACGGTATATTTGACAATCAGTATTTTCCTTTACATATTGCACTATTGATATATCTATATGTTTTTTTACGTCTTCTAACCAAGGTGATATGTTGTCTATGTTTGGTAAAGGGTTTACAAACAGAATGTCGTTAGCATATGAGTAATTTTTAGCTTTTGTCAAAGCTGATGCTTTGGGGGTTTCTATTTTATTCCCAATCAGGGCACGTACTAATTTATTTAGAGGTTGGTTTAATTCACTATATTGTTTGTGTATGAAATTACCAGCCATTAGATCACGTCTTTCTTCAAAGGTTGGAAAGCCTGATTCTACCCACAGGCTATCCACATTTGTTGTTCTTAACGCCCCTAGCGCAATTCTGTTCGCTTGGTTCAGTTGTTTTTGTATTTTTTGTATGTGTGACTGACTACAATAGCCGAAAATGCTGATAGCATAATCTATTTTCCCAATTTGCAGTGCCCTTGCATTTGTAAAGCTATTTTGATAGGTGGTCCACACTTGTTTCGACAAATAAGCTTTAAGAGATTGTTTGTTCTTTTTAGTTTTTTTTGTAGCTTATTAATGTGTGGTTCGTATTTACGCGTTTTTGTGAAGGTGAGCCCTAGTATTGAGATTTCTTTTACAAATTGAATATCTACATTATTATATTTAAGCAATTCTGTGTTGCAGTTTCTTCTTCTGCATTTATGAATCGCTTCTATTTTATCTAAGGGAAAGTTAACACCATTTGATTCAGCCCACGTTTTCAATCTATTGAGACCGACCTGTACTTGTTAATTGTTAATTTCATTATCTTTCCCTACACTATATATCAAGATATAATCAGCATATATTAGATACCTGAGTCCTTTTATATCTTTCAGAGCATTGGGAAGGCTGGAAATAAAGGTGTTACATAAATGTACAGAAAGTGGAGATCCTTGAGGTATTCTATTTAAGAGGTTTTCTATTCTTGACAATTTCCCATTAATTTTAACAGTAATTTTCCTATTCGTCAGAAAGTTTTCAATTGTTTTTACAAACTTTATACCTATTTTCCATTTGACTAATTGCTCTAAGATCTTATGTCTTACGATTTTGTCAAAGGCCTTTTCAATATCGGAAGATATTATTGTCACATGCTCTTTATTTTGTAATGCCATTGCTAATTCAAATTCTAAGGTTTGTAGTAATGTTTGTGTGCTTCTGTTGGCTCTAAAACCATGGATCCTACTAGACATATTTTTTTCTAAAAACCAGCTCAATCTGTTCCCAAGAATCTTTTCAAAAATTTTAGACATAGTAGTGAGTAGTGATATAAACCTATAGTTATCAGGATTGTTGGGATCTTTATTCCCTTTTGGTATGGGTACTATCTCTGCAATTTTCCATGCTTGTGGAAAATAGCTTGAGCTGTATATTTTATTATAAAGATCTAACAGGCGTTTTTTGAAGTTATTTGTGGTATGCTTGAGCATACCATAAGAAACTCCATCTAAGCCTGGTGTTGTTCCTTTAAACTTAGCTAGCGTGTTTTCAACTTTCTGCACAGTAATTGGTTCATCAAGGGTACTATAGTTTGTTATAGAATTTGGAAGGATAAAATTTAGCTTTTCAGCTTGGAATTCAGGAGTGTAAATATTGTCTTCTGAGTTTTTCGAGCACATGTTCGCAAAGAAGTTTGCATTTTGTACCGAGTTTGTAATTAAATCCCCTTCCACATGATGTTTGATTGCTATTGTGCCCGTATTTTTCTTTCCAATCACCCTCATAGCTTTCTCCCAGTAATTCCCGTTTTCTTTACCTATACTATCAGCAAAGTTTTGCCAAGATTTGGTTCTCGCTGCCCTAATTTCTTTTTTTAATATGGCGTTAGCTCTACGTACCTGAATTAATTTTTCTTTAATAGGGTCTAGTCTAAAATTTCTCCAAAACCTATTTCGAATCTTAATTAGATTTTGAATGTTTCTGTTTAACCATATGGGTTGAGTTCTTTGGCACTTTTTTGCTGTTGGCATTGACTGGCTAGCAGAAAATCTTATGCTTTTGGTAAGTATGGCGATTTCTCTATTAATATTTTCAGATTGTGGTCTAAGATCTAGAAATATATTTAACTGTTTTGAAAATTTTTCCTAGTTTGCACCTTTTTCCAAGAATCTCGTTTTTTGAATAACATGGCTTTTTCCAGTTTCTGAACAAAGAAATATGGCAAAGTGGTCACTGACTCATGGCGCAGTGGTTAAGTCGCCCACCTTTCAATCGAATGGTCTTGGGTTCAAACCCCGGTCAGGTCATAAAAAAAAAATATGTAGTACTTTTATATCGTAATAATGTGTATCGTATAATTAATATTAGTAATAATAACAATAATAATAATAATAGTAACAATAATAATAATAATAATAATAGTAATAATAATAATAATAATTATAATAATAATAATAATTATAATAATAATAATAATTATAATAATAATAATAATTATAATAATAATAATAATAATAATTAATAATAAATGATAGCTACTACAGTGGAGCCATCTTTGGTTATATCATGCAAGTAAGGTGTTATATACTGCTGCGTGTTGTAATTCACGGATGGCGCTGACTGTGCAGTAAAATAATAACAATAATAATAATAGTTAATAATAGTAATAATAATAATAGTAATAGTAAAACAAATTATAATAATAATAATAATAATAATAATAATTATAATAATAATAATAATAATGATTAATAATAAATAATAGCTACTACAGTGGAGCCATCTTTGGTTATATCATGCAAGTAAGGTGTTATATACTGCTGCACGTTGTAATCCACTGATGGCGTTGACTCTGTGGTAAAATAATAATAATAATAATAATAATAGTACAATTAAATAGTATAATAAATAGTACAATAATAATATAACAATAATTATAATAATAATAGTAATAATAATATAATAACAGCTACTACAGTGGGGCTATCTTTGGTTATATCATGCAAGTAAGGTGTTATATACTGCTGCACGTTATAATCCACTGATGGCGCTGACTCTGTAGTAAAATAATAATAATATTAATAAAAATGTTGGTACCAATAATAACAGCCGCTACAGTGACAGTGGGGGTTGCCTTCAATAGATGCCTCATGTAATATACTACTACTACATGTTGTAACCATTGTGACGGCTTTAGTCACTGTTAGCAAAATAATAATAATAGCCGGATTCATTGTTTCCTTACAGTCCCACTCCCAATTCAATGTTTCCGTATCCATTTTTCCTATCCTTTCCTATCCTACTCCCTAGCCAGTGTACTGCGTTCGCAGGTAAGGGTTTCATCCCACTATATTGGCTAAAGGGGGAGGTGGGTTTAGTCAGTAAGGATCTGACACTACCAAGGGGAAATTCTTGTTGTCTTTTCAAGATTCCCACCTCCCTTAGGAAAAAAAAAAAAAAAAAAAACTACCTTTAGGATTGATGGTGGTATGCCAATGAAACTTGGGAGCTAGATCTGGAGTACATATTGTTAAATCAATACACGTAAATGTACCTCTTGTACTGAAGAGTGTGGGAGAACCATCATTTAACAGTATTAAATCATCGTTCTCTTCTAGCCAGTTTTCCACCATTTTGCCTCTATTATTGATTATTTGGTCACCCCAAAGCACATTGCGCGCGTTAAAGTCATCAGTGATAATAAAAGGTTTATCAATTTGTGACACTAGGTTCGCGAGGTCTTCTTTTTGCTAGTTGGAATTATGCTCAAGATAAAGATTTAGTATTTTGATTTGTTTGGCGTAATTAGGAAAGTTTACTTTTATAGCACTTGCTTGGATATTAGTATTTAATTGTATTTTCGTATAATCTAGCCCTTTATTTATTAAAAAGCCCAATCCACCAGTATTTTGATTTGGAAAACCGGCACAAAATAAACAATGATAGTTCAAGCTTTCTAGTGGGTGTAAGGATTCTGGTAAGTGTGTTTCTTGCAAACAAGCTATTTAGGGTTTATATTTTTTAATTAGTAATTCTAAATTTGCTTTATTTGCTAAGTAACCCTGTATATTCCACTGTAATATGCTGTATTTTTTTTTAATGTTATTAAAATTATTTTCTGACATTTTAATTTTTCTTTAGTTAATATACTATTCCAAATTATATCGGGTAAAAGTTAAATTTAATTTTACTGTTTTTAATTTTGTTTTTCAGAAATTATTGTATTGAATAATAATAAATTGAAAAAAAGAAAAAAAAAAAATTTTTTTTTTTTTAACATAATTTTTGGCGAGGCTATAAATTGACATTTAAGTTAAAAATTAGAAATAAGTGTAAATTTCCTTTTTTTTCCTTTTTTTTTAAATTGATACTTAATTTATGTTAGTTCTATATCTACTTTTGTATTATTTGTTAGATTATTATCTGCGTAATTATTAGAAAAATTATTATCTTGGATTTTTTCAAAATTGTTAGTGCTAGTATTATAATTAGTTAAATTACTAAAATTTTTGATAATATTATGTGTATTATTTTCATTTTTTATTTTACTTAGCTGGTTTATGTCTTTGATGGTCGTAGTGATGAGTTGGAGTTGAACGTCATCTGGTGGTGAATCTTGGGATTTATTGATTTTATTTGGTTTTTCTTTTGTGATGTTTGAGTTTATTTTAATGTTAGAATCAATTGTAGGTGTTGAAATATTAAGATTAGATGTGGATGGTAGTAAATTCATATTAGTTGTTGGCTTTAAAGTTCTTATATAATTGTCATTGATTGTATTGTTTTGTTTATTAATTATTGTTTGAGCGAAAGTTTGAATTTTTGATTCCGGTTTATTTAAGTTTGGATATAAATTTTTATATTGTGAGTATGCTTCTTTTTTTGTGCACCGTAGATCTGTTTTTATTTTTAAAATTTCTTTTTCCTTTGCATATGCTGGACAAGTGTTTGAAGCTGCACTATGATTCGCGCCATGACAATTGATGCAACTGAATGTTTTACATACCAGTGAATGGTTTAAGTCTCCTTCTGGCCTTTCGACCCCGCAATCTGCACATTTGGCAGTGCACTCACAATATTTTTGTAGATGACCCAGTTTTTGACATCTTCTGCACCTCATCGGATTTGGATACCATTTTTTAACGGAGTGTATCGTAAAACCGCTTTTAACTTCTTTTGGGGGTTCAGTAGCATCGAAGGTGATTATTATAGCTCCCGTTGGTTTTCTTTCATTATTTTGGAGTTTGGTGAGCTTAAATACTTCGATTATTCTTGGATCTTTTTCTTTTAAACCTGTCAGTATTTCAGAACTTTCAACATTTATTAGGTCTCTGTCAAATATTATTCCTTTTGAATAATTTAGTGTTTTATTCAATTCTATGTTGACAGCTATGTTTTCTAATTTATCCTACTTTAAGAATATATCAGCCACTTTTTTAGTTGGTACTTCCAAGAGAATGTTTCCTGTTCTGTCCCATGTTGCTTTGAATGTTGGATATATTCCTTCAAGAAATTTTGTAAGTATAAATTTATTAGTAGCCCTCAAATTTGTTGTGTTGTCGGTTGCTTTTATATTAAGAAATTTTTTGCCTTCATTCGTATAGGTTATGTTTCCAGGCTGCAATTTGTTATGTTGTTTTTTTCTTTTTGCTGGGGACTCCTCGCCAAGGAGACCATATCGATTTGCGCTCCCCGAAGGAAGCATCTTTTTTGTGTGTTCTTATATGTTTTATTTGTGTTTTATTGTGTTGTTGAAAAAGTTAAATGTGGTTTTCCTTTTTCCTTTTTTTTTGATTTGATGTTTTAAATGAAAACTGTTTTTTTTTGAGTAGTTATTTACAAAAAAGAAAAACAAAAGAAACAGGTTAACAAAAAGAAAAGTTAATGGTTAACAAAAAGAAAAGTAATTTTAATTTTCTTTTTAATTGCTAATTTTCACAACCTATCCTCTTCGTATATACGAGTTGAGTGTAAATAAAAATATTGACGTTCAGTTTTTGATAGATAGTTTTAAATTAAACAATGAAGTTAGAGTTACACGAAACACTAAGTATTTAATTGAAAATACTCATAGAACTGAATATGGAAGAAATGAACCAATTAACAGATGTTGCATTACATTCAACAAACACAGTAATCTCTTTTCAACACAAATATCAAGGAACACTTTCAAACAAAAATTAATACAAAAATTTGTTACTAACCTTACACAATAACTTTAACTTTCATAATATTAGATTACACTTCATATTGTACAAATTATTTTATTTTTACCTAACTGAGTTATATTAATTCAAATCTAACTGTGTTTTTGCTTTGTAAGCAATTTGTAATTTACCATATAAGTCAATGTAATAATTTTTTTTTATTTGCATTTATCGTGTTTTATTTTGTACTTGTTATTATTAAGTTTTAGCCGTAAGATTTGTTATGTAAAAACCTTGTTTTGGTTATAATAATAAATAAATAAATATAGGCGACTAAATTTTTTTCCTATATTTTTTTACAATTTTTTCGGCTATGATTGCCATCTTTTATTTAAAGAACTAAACAAAGTGAATGGACATATTGGTGCCATTCCTTTGAATAAAGAACGTTATATTTCATTATCTAAAAAAATTACAATAGATAAAAATCATTCATTTTATTTACGTTTTCTCGATAACTTTAGATTTATGGCTTCTAGCATTGATTCTTTATGTAAAAATTTAAATGAAAATGATTTGTTTCATATAAAAAAAGAATTCAATAATAATAAAAAAATTAAACTTATGACACGAAAGGGAGTTTTTCCCTATGAGTATTTAAATTCCATTGAACGACTTGACGAAGGAAGTTTACCTTCACAAGAAGCTTTTACCAATCATATGACAAACACATCATGTTCCGATGAAGACTACATTCATGCAGTTATATGTATGAAATACGTTTGATTGTTAAAACTTTACCTTAAAACAGATGTGCTTATTTTGACTGATGTTTTCGAAAACTCGCGAAAAATATGCTACAAAATCTATTCTTTAGATCGTACAAATTTTTATACTATCCCATGTTTGTTTGTCATGGGCAGTTATGTTAAAATACATGGATATCAAATTACAATTATAAAGTGATATTGATATGTATAATTTCCCTAAAAAAGGGATACGTTGTGGAATTAGTCAGTGCTCACTTAGACATTGAGTAGCAAATAATAAATTCATGGGAGAATCTTATAAAACAAACGAACCTTCCAAATACATAGTATATGAAGACGCTAACAATTTATATGAATGGGCAATGATCCAATATTTACCACATAAAGATTTTCAGTGGGTTGACGTTACTGAAAATATTGATGTGCTTTCAGTTGCCGATGATTCGGAAATTGGTTACGTTTTAGAAGTGGATTTAGATTACCCATAAAATTTACATGATTTGCACAATGATTTTCCTGTTTGTGCTGAAAACAAAGTTCCACCAACAGGTAAAATTCCCAAACTCTTAGTTGACTTAACAAACAAATACATAATCCTTGAATTTTTTCAACCGTAAGTTTGTGGGACATCTTTATTAGATTTATTGAGTAAAAATTTGTATTTTATTTATACTTTTTGTCCACAAAATAATTTTATTAATATTTTATTTTTATAATTCTTAAAATATTATATTTATTTATTATAAAGCCTATATATATTTCGGCTTAACTGCCATCACCAGGGCGAATACAATTTAATACTAAACATGAATAATTTTTCTATTTTTTAATATTACATTTATAACTACTAAATAATTACAAATCTAAACAAATATTCAACATAGGTGAATTTCGCAATTCTAATTGTTCGTTCAAAATTGATTTATTTTGTTTTATAGCTTTTTTAATTTCTAGAGATTCCAATAAATCCAACTTTTTACCTTTTTTATCAATATGTAAGATTTTCAGGTTATTTATATTGCTAGAATGGTTTTTTTTCCATTAAGTGATTGGCAAAATTGGACTTGGAATCCACTTTATTAAGTTCTCTAATGTGTCCCCAATAATGAATCGCGAAATTTCTACCTCTTTGTCCTATATAGATACTGTCAAAAATTCAGGTGTATACGAAATTTTAATAAAGTTATATAAAAAAGTTAGTTTTAATAAAAAAATATAATTTAAAGATCAATAAAAAAAAATATTTAAAACAACAGGAACAAACTTGTTTTTTTATTATTACAAAAAAAAATCTAATTTTAAGTGTGTTTAATCACTTTTAGCGAAGTTTTTAAGCTGGTGAAAACTTTAAATAAAACCAGAGACAAATAAAAAACGTTTGATATATAAAAATATAATTGACAGTAAAAGTTTAGATAAAATTCTAATTTATCTGATTATTTACAACTTTTAATTTAACTATAAAACTTCTCAAAGTTCATAATATTTCATTATATTTCAACCGTTTAGCTCAAAACTTTTATTATTTATTTTATGTTCATTTAGAACCTTTACGGAGAGAAGAAGCAAATTTAAGTGCTCTTACAAATTTTAATTGTAATAAATTAAAAAAAAAAAAAAAAAAAAAAAAATAGGCTTGTTATGCCTTCATATAATAGTACAGAAAAAAAAAACAAAAAGAAAAAAAAAAACAAATACATAATTATATTTTAAGTAAACAAAAATAAACCGGTTTTAAGTTCAAAATAAAAAAAAAGAGAAAAAATATTACAAATAAAAACAAAAACAAAATTAAGATAACAAATTGTTATTTATCATTGTTAATATCAAATCAAAAATAAAGTCATCAAAAAAAAAACAATTCAAAATATTATTTTTTTTTTTAATCATTGTATCCTCTTAGTCTCTTAATGGGACGAAGGAGTGGTATTAAGTTTAAGAAAAGATTAATGCTTAAAGAAACTTTAAGTTTGAAAAATGGTAGTGTAAATATTAATGATAAGAATAATTCAATACCAAATATGGACATCAATCAAAAAGAAAATGAACAGGAATGGACGTATATCCAGCCTAGAAAAAGGTATCATAACGATATTAGTAAGTTGGAAAATGTACCAGAAACAAAATTAAAAAAAAATCAACTGGAGATTTCGCAAAATCAGTTCCAATTGCTACAAAATAAGAATGATAATTTTGATACTAATAGCCACTTACAAAATGTTGGTAATTCTAAAAAACCAACAGAAAAGAACATTAATGTAGAAAAAAAAACTTTTTGCCCTCCCATAATAATTAATGAAGCAAATTTAAAATTAATTTTAGAATTTGTTAAATCAAAAATTACAATAAATGAAAAAAATGTTAAAATAATAAATTCTCCAAACAAAAACAAAACTAAAATTTTTGTAGCTAATATAGGCCTTCATACAGAACTGTTAGAATACTTAAGAATAATAAAAATTGAAGCACATTCTTTTACACCAAAAGAAATTAAAAATATTAACCTCTTATTAAAAGGTTTAAATAAAGCATTTGACGAAAATGACGTCAAAAATGAATTAGTGTCAGTATTTCCGGATATAAAATTTTTAAAAATTAATAAATTTTCAACACCTAACTCTAAAAAAAATAACAAAGATTTAGGAATGTTTATAATCCAAATGGAACCTAATCAAAACATAGAGCAATTGCTAAACACTAAGGTACTATTATACCAAAGAATACATTGGGAGAGATTGATGTCATTCAGTCCAATTCAATGTATGCGTTGCCAACAGTTTGGCCATGTGGCAAATAATTGTAGTAGAGAATACAGATGCGTAAAGTGTTTATTAAAACATTTACCATACAAATGCCCAATGACAAAGGGAAAAGACGTACCTAAATGTACAAATTGTGGTGGGGAGCACCCTGCGAATTATAGGGGATGTCCCTATTACAAAGAATATCTTCAAAGACATAAAAATAATGGGAAAAAAGTAAAAGAGCGAAAAGAAGCAAATTATAGTTCAATTAATATAATGGACGGTAATTCTTTTCCTAGACTTCCGAAATCAAATCAAAATTTAATAACAAAGGGTAATTGGGTTGATCGTCCAAATCCCTTAAATGAATTCTTCGAAATGTCAAATAACTTATTTGGTATGAGCCTTACTAATTTAGTTAAGGAGATAAATGTGTTTATGTCATATATAAAAAACTTAAAATCAAAAGAAGAGCAACAGGGAGCTTATATACAATTTTTAATAAAAATAACAAATAATGAACTTAAATAAAGTTTTTTCTGCAATTACAGTTAATGTTCGCTCAATAAAAAGCATTAGTAGAAGAACATTCCTTTTGGACGTACTTAAAGATAAAAACCCACATTTTGCGTTTGTTACTGAAACTAGGTTAAATGGAAGAAATAGGTGTTGTTTTGATGATTATAAAATTATTAGAAATGACTTCGATCAGGGAACAGCTATACTGTTCAAAAATAACATAGATTTGACACAAATTGACACAAAAGAATTTCGTACTCCAATCACTTTAGCACAAGGAAAGGTATTAGGACATGATAATATACAAAAATCATTTTTAGTGGGTTCAATATATATAAAACCCCAAACAGATTGTATTACTATGAATGATACAATGAATAAGATTAATGATTTGGCAAAAAATTTTGACTTTATTGTAATTGGGGGAGATTTTAATGCAAGAATGATAAAATATGGTGATACACTAACAAATAGGAATGGTGTGTTACTAGAAAAATGGTTGATAGATCATTCTACCCAGTACTCTTTTATTATAGTTTCACCATTTCAAACAACTTTTCCTGGAAGTGGTTCAATATTAGATTTGTTTTTAGTGTCTGATAATCTAATAAATCAGATAAATAAAAATTATCAATGTCAAACATTTTCCTCATTTTCTGACCATTTCGTTGTTAAGCTTGATATTGATATTAGAAATTACAAACTTAAATTAAATGAGCCTCAAAAAATTAGATCCTTTAAAAACACGGACTGGGTTAAATTTAAGAGTGAAATTGAGCAAGCTTTTTACATGCCTAATTTAAACATTTCAAAAACAAAAAACCTTTCGAATGAAGAAATTGATAATTACATAAAAAAGTTCGTAGATGTAATAAATAATGGAGTAGAAAATCATTCGCATTTATATTGCCCAAATATTAGAAGATACAACAATCTTCCTCAAAATATATTAAATATGATAAAAGTGAAAAGAAAAATGCAAAAAGACTTAAAAAATTTATATCATAGATATTTAAATAGAATATCTAGTGAATATAAATCTCTAAATTCAAAAATCCAATGCCTTCGAAAAATTCTGGATGAAAAATTAAAGGAACATTTTGATAAGCAATTTCAAAAAAAGCTTCGTGACATAAAACCTGGCCCTAAGGCATTTAAAGAAATAAATAGAATAATAGGTAAAAATACTGATGAGGACAAAAAGCTATCATTCAACGGAATAGAAATAATAGAAAAACAAGAGAAGATTACTGTTTTTAAAAATTTTTATGAAGAGCTTTTTAGGGATAAAAGCATCAGTAACATTACAGAAATTAATGAATCGGTTAGGCAAGTTACTAATGATTTTATTAAAGAACAGACAATGGAACAGACAAATAGATTACAACCTTTGGTACAATTTTCAAATCTAATTCCATCCGATAACCCGGGATCTCCCAGGTTTTTAAAACTGGAAGATATTAATTTTATAATTTCAAAAATTAACTTAAAAAAATCACATGGTCCAGATGGAATTTCAAATTATATACTAAAAAAACTTCCAAACAAAGCGTTATCCGTTTTACAGATTATTTTAAATAATTGTATAAACAACGGATACTTTCCAAAACATTTTAAAATAGCGAAACTAATTCCTATATTAAAAAATCAGAAATCACACGAACCAACTAATTTTAGACCAATCTCATTGCTTTCAAATGTGGGGAAAATATTTGAAAGATTTATAGGTAATCAGGTAGACCAATTTTGTGATGATAATAATATTATTCCGGATTATCAATTTGGGTTTAAACCAGGACACTCGACTTTAGATGCGTTACTAAAGTTACATAATGATATAGCCTTAAATTTAAATAAAAAGTTTTCTACAGTAATGTTGTCTATTGATATTGAAAAGGCCTTTGATTCTGTATGGAAGAATGGATTAATTTACAAATTGATTAATTTGGGTTTTCCAGCAACAGTAATAAGGCTACTTTTAAGTTTCATGTCAGATCGTACATTATATGTTTGTTTTGATGGTCAAGAGTCAGAAAAAATATCTGTATCGGCAGGTGTTCCACAGGGCTCTGTATTGGGTCCGAAATTATTTAATTTATACTTACATGATTTTCCTCATGAAATATATGATAGAAGAAATAAATTGCAATCAACAGCGAACTTATTTGCTGATGATACAAATATCTATGCTCACTCCAAAAATCCAGATCTAGCGCTAAAGTATGTGGAAAGTCATAGTGAAAAAATTGTTAAATACTATGATAAATGGAAAATTGGAATTAATTCAAAAAAATCAGTTTTAATATGCTTTAGAAACGCTAGCGGTAAAGCCCCTAAAAAAGTAGTAGCTAAAAGTAAAAGAATAAAACTTGAATTAAATTCACATTTAGTTTCCCCAAAAAATAGCCTAAAGTATTTAGGTATTAATTTTAATAATTTATTCAAATTTAATGAACATGCTAAAAAAATTCTTACAAAAGCTGTTAATACAACATCCAAATTGAAACCGCTTTTAAGACATAGGGATTTATCAACAAAAACTAAACTTTTAATTTATAAACAAATTATAAGGCCTGTGTTATGTTATGGGTTTCAAATTTGGTTTACATTATCACCTAGCTTAGCGCAAAAAATACAAATATTTGAAAGAAAAATACTACGAAATTGTACAAATAAATATTTTGAAAATGTAAATAAAAGGTATTCTAACAGATTCATATATGAGGCAGCCAACATTAAGCCTATAATATATTATGCGACATTGTTAACTAAAAAATATCTTGCTAAAACAGAAAATCATATTAATGTTTTAATCAGAAATATACATGAAGATCACATTAGTGATACTATTAATCAGCATTATTATTTATCACCATTTGTTATATTAAATGTTCAAAACCAACAAAAATTTTTTGAACCAATAAATATTAAACATTTATCAGAATTTTATTGTTATGATATGAATACTAAACTTAATCATAGAAGTTAATTGAAAAAAAAAGAGATAAATAAATAAAAAGAGAAAAAAGAATTTTAATTATATAGAAAACAAAGGAAATTGGTAAATTTAAAGAAAGAATTTACTTTAGATCAATGTTCAAATTGGATTTATATGTATTTTTTATTTTATTTTATTTTATATATTTTTTTTTTTTTTTTTTGTTTTATTTATAATCTAGTCAGCTTAAAGCATAATTATATATTAGAAATACCGGGTGCAAGTAATTCTTTAAAGCAAAAATAACAAAATTGTAATACTATTAAAATTACAAGTAAAAGTTTAACAATTGTATCGTAAGAACGAAATGAAGAAAAAAAAAAAATTCAAAAGAACCACTAAGCCAAACTATATACATAGCTTAGTAAATTTAATTGTAATTAGTTTTTAAGAAATGAAATATTGTAAAATATTGTAAAAGTAAAAATTGACACAATAAAGTTACTATTAACTATTAACTATTAACTATTTATTTTATAAATAATATATTTATTATAACAAAACATTTCATTTAAAATTATTTTGTATACATTTCTTTATGTACCTATTCAAATCAAACTTTTTTTTCAAGTAATTATTAAATTTTAAACTTTAATAATAATAAACTCTAAAAACTTTTCATATCTTCACCTTACTAATTTTATTGCATAAGGTTAGGAGGACTTAAATTGTTATAATAGAATATAAATTTGACTTTTGGTAAATATGTTTAAACTTTTATATTAATTTTGTATTTAAACAAACTTTGAAATTTTTAAACCCAAACTTTAAAAACTTTTCATATTTCTATGCTAATTTAAAATATTCAGCAATATAGCTTAAGCCTTTTAAATTTCAAATTAAAACATAACTGATGTACTAACCACTAAGTTAAATTTAGAATAATCAATCAACTTTAGTAATAATAGACTTTAAAAACTTTTAAACCAAATTTTAAAAACTTTTCATTTCTTCACCCTACTAATTTTTTTACATAAGGTTATAGGAGAACTCAAATTGTTATAATCGAATGTAAATTTGACGTTTGGTAAATATGTTTAAACTTTAATAATAATTTTGTATTTAAACCAAACTTTGAAATTTTTAAACCAAACTTTAAAAACTTTTCATATTTTTATCCTAATTTAAAATATTCAGCACCATAGCTTAAGCTTTTTAAATTTCAAATTAAAACATAACTGATATACTAACCAATAAGTTAAATTTAGAATAATCAATAAACTTTAATAATAATAAACTTTAAAAACTTTTAAACCAAACTTTAAAAACTTTTCATATCTTCACCCTACTAATTTTTTTACATAAGGTTAGGAGAACTCAAATTGTTATAATCGAATGTAAATTTGACGTTTGGTAAATATGTTTAAACTTTAATAATAATTTTGTATTTAAACCAAACTTTGAAATTTTTAAACAAACTTTAAAAAGTTTTCATATTTGTATCCCAATTTAAAATATTCAGCACTATAGCTTTTGCGTTTTTAATTTAAAATATCGCAGACACAATACTTTTTACTCATTTTGCATACTTTTTCGACGAATATATGCAACTAATGTTTTTGCATACTTTTAGGAGAACTAAAAGCTTTAAAAAAGCTCCTTCAGCACCAGAACCGGCATGTATGAATATTGTACTAGTTGATTTAAAAATATTTAATAATTCAATAACTGTTTTTTTTAATTTTTAATAATTTTTAATAATGTAACGCTAATTTTAACACACGCACAGATCTTATGCCTTAAGTGGTCCCTGCTCGGACGCCAGTTAAAGTTTTTGCTACGGTTGTTCAAAAAAAAAGAAAATATTCTGTTACTTAATAAAAATTTTAAATAAAAACACTAAATTTTATTATTATTATTCTTTTGTTTTATTTCCTTCGACTTGTTGCTTCAAAGGCAAGTACAAGTATGAACATTTTATTTTACATTAATTATTCTACCTGCATTAATTATGCTGACTCACGTGTTAAAGCCGCGTGACATGTTGTTATGAATTTATGTTGAAAGTAGTGCATTAGGAAATAGTTGATATCCGATCCGTTTAATTTTTTGTTCGTTTAATAAAAAAGCTAATGGAATTCTGTACCAAAATTCCATTAGCTTTTTTATTAAGTTAAACGGTTTAATAAAAAAGTGAATCGAATTTTTTTAGTACGATTAACGGTTGTTAACATATATATACAAGAATCTGAATTAGGAGGGATTTTAAAGTTGGATTCAAAATCAGGATTGCCGCTTTTTGCAGAATATTTATATATATATATGAATATAGCAGATTCTGAATCAGAAGGGATTTTATAGTTGTTTGAAAATTGTGATAGAAAATAAGGTTGCCGATGTTGCAACCTTATATATTTAATATATACAAATATGTATATATTAAAATATAGTTTTACTGAAATTTTTAAATTTTTATATGTAAAAGGTGTATAACTTTGATTTTGAAGTCAACTTTAGAATCCTGAAAGTGTATTTGAAAATTTTTAAAATATTTTGCTATCTGGAAAGTCTGGAGAAATTTTTTTTTTTATACCAAAATTTTCCCTTTGAAGTATATCAGAAACGGCAGCACCGAATAAGATAAAACAAAATGTACATTAAACATAGTATTATGCTTTACAATATTGTAATGGTTCCTGTGTACTATCGTAGACGAAAATATAACAGTTTAAGTAATGTATAACAAAATGTTAGGAATATTTCAAAATAATCAATTTGACCTTTAAATGACCTTGCCGATCAAAGTTATGTTCTATGAAATATAAGTGACGTTACTGGGTACAAAAGGAAGGGCGTTACGGTGTTTCCGTTTCTGTATATATTCCTTCAAAGTAAATCACAAGAAACATATACACATATACTGCAAGTCACTGACGCAAATGTTTTTAAATTTCAAGCAGGGCCTCGGTGGCCTAGTGGGTAAGAGCATACAAAATACGCTGCAAACACTGAGAGAGTGTGGGTTCAAATCCCACACGCGTCGTAAGAGCTACTCCCTTTACGAAATTTACAGCCACGCCTGAACAGGAAAGACTGTGTAATTCCCTGTCCACAATTATGTGGCAATTGCACAAAAAAAAAGAAAAAAATATCAAGCATTCTCTTTTCGAACAGATTTCCAGAAAAGGTTTGGGATATTCGTTAAAACATGTTTTTCCATCTGCACAAATCGAAGGTTGTTGGTTCCATTACACAAGGGCTATTAAAAAAATCAAATAGAAAAACCATGTTTTTTTTAGTGAAAACAAAGCAAAACAAAAATTTTTTTAAAAATATATACAAAATTTCTAATATTGCTTTTATTTAAATCAAAAGACATAATAAAAGGATTCGAAATTTTAAAACAACTAGCGATGAAAGATTCAATAATTATGACGAGTTTATCACCTTTTTTTACATATTTTGAAAGGCAGTGGATTAAAAAAGTAAAAAAAAAAATATCAATATTACTAGTGTAAATGTTTTTTATTCAAATACATAATAATATGTATCTATATCTATTTTTTTGGAGACTCCTTAACAATTTTCTGTCTTCAAACAAAATGTCCGGAGAACAAGTAAATTGGAAAATTACAACGCAAAACTGGCAAAAAATTAATAAAGGGAAATTTTTACAAATTTTTGGATTCTCTGCTAGAGGAGGAATATACGAGTATTAATACGCTGAACAGCAGGCAGAAATTTTATGTCCTTTTTGTAGAAGAATCATAGAAGAAACAACTGAACTTTTTTTGTAAAAATTTTATGCCGAAAGAAATTGAATTTTATTTATTTTTGTTATGTTGTAAGAGTTATTTGTTTGAATTGAAATTTTTTTTTATATTGGAAATTTATTTATGTTTTATATTATAATGGTAAAATATTGTGTTTTTATATTTCATTGTTTTGAAATACATAAATGATATTCAAATTTTGAAGCAAATGTTTTTTGTAAAATCACTATAACAATTAGAAAGGATTTTAAAGTTGGTTACAAAATTTGAAGAGCTTTGTTGTTAAAACATACATTAATATATAAAAATAATAATTAGGAGATAATTACGATAACATAAAACACAATCTTTCCGATATTACTTTTATTCTGAATTTTCATTTGATACAATTAGTTACAAATTATAAATTACAAATTTCGTTATTACAAAATAAATTATCAATTTCTTTACGATTTTTAATTACAGTTACAAAATATAATTTAGTTTATTGACGTTAATACAAATTTTTATACAATGAAATTTTAATACATTTTAATACAAAAACATTTAGATACATCATCAGCAAATACGTATGATTTATTTTCACCTAATTTAAATACGGTGAACTCGAATTAATCAAAAAAATGTTATAATAATAATAATTTGCTTCTCTCAGCACTTATGAAGTAAATAAATATAAATATTAAATTCTTAAAAGTTACTAACCCAAATTAAGTTTTTATAATTGTTATGAAAGTTAAAAAAGAAAATTATTTCTTATGTTACAATTTCCAAGAGCATTAACCTGCATGAATCTTAATGGAGTTGTATGGTTGTGTTAACTTCTCCCTCTGTTAAATCAGAAATGTCCTCGTTTCTGTTCCTTATATGATCTATTATTGAATCAACTTGTTTTCTTGTTATTTTCTTTTGATTACGTTTCCGCTTGATGATAGAATGTATAAATATAAATACATACAAATGCAAGAATTAACAATGAAAACCAATCCGTGTGTGTAGAACTTGGGGATTAAGGAAGTGTTGCACCCGCGTAGGACCAAATGACTATATCCCAAATATAATTGGTATTGCCAGCATTCATAAAGTATATTTCGTTAATGGCGCATATTATCCTTTAAGGACAAAAAGGACTTATAAAACTATCTTTGTTGTTTTGGTCTTTTGTAAATAAACCGTTATATCTAGCGATCTGTTAGGTATATATATATTTAATTCCACTTTTAATTAAGGTAACGTTTATTTGATGACAATAAGTGTTGCCGATTTAGAGGTATTGTAGTTCAAAGTTGGAAATTTAAAAAAAACAAAAATTTTTAACATCTTTCTTTAAAAGTCAAATTTTTCAAAATTTTTCCAAAAAACCTTGTAAATATTTTTACATCGTTGAAAAGGTCTCATTAACAAGATCGATAAAAGCATTTATTAACAAGAAATTCTTTTTTTTTTACCCTTTTCTATATAAAACTAGGAATGTGCCTTTTACAAAGTAACAATTTCTTCTTAAATATGTAGCATTTAATCTTTTGACGACATAAAGGATTTTTAAAATTTATAAAAGTTATGTATTAGCTTAATTTAAAAAAAATAATCTGTTTGATAACATTTTTACATAAACAAATAACGTTGTACCTTTTTCAAAGTAATGTAAGACAAATACTTTGTACATTCAAGGTGTTGTTCTAGAAAATAAAATAATACAGATAATATTTTTAAATCAAAAATAAGTAAAAATTAAAAACTTTTTATTGATAAACATGCAAACATTCTGAAAAATATTTACTGTCGACTTATCTAACTTTGATCATTTTTAACATTAAAATTGTAATAAAAATTAAAGTACCTATTTTAGCTAGAAAATAGAAATGTTTGCAATATTAAGAGCTCCACGAGTTCTTATATCCTAATATAAAAATAAAAGTGAATATTTGTGTTTTAAGGGTATTTTTATAATAAAAACCACCTTGTGAAGGGTAAGTTTAACCAGCATAAAAATGTTAAAAAAAGCGTTGGTCAAAGTTAAAATAACTAAGTAATAAGCCCCAGTCAACGTTAATGGTTTTAATCAACTAACAGGTGGTCAAAGTTTGAATAGCCCCAGTGAAAGTTTGTGGTTTTAATCAATTTTTTTGATCAATGTCAATGCTACATTACTTGGTACCTACCAAAGTGAGAAAAGTCGACGATAAATATTTTAAAGAATTTTTAAATGTTTATCAATAGAAAAGTTTTAATTTTTACAATTTTTGAATCAAAAAAATGATCTGAATTTATTTAGTAACTCTTATTTCTTGTTGATCGAAAATCTTTGTTTTTGGCACATCGTTTAAGGTTATAATACCACCATCTACTTAGTGAATCATTTCTAAGTAATAGGATGTTTCAGTTTGCATACAGCAGCATTGTTATTTAATAATTTTAATAAACGTTTTGCTATTGCAGGACGACAAATATTAACGGTCGTTGTAGTAGTACATTCAGTGATTGGTTGAAGACGTGTTTTGCATTTTGCTGCTTGGTTTAGCTCTAATTTTACAATAGTATGATTATGAATTACGCGATAAATTTTTAAGAAATCACAAAAATTTTTAATTTTGGGTACTTTTAGTACGTAATGAATGACATCATGGTCTTGCAAATTTTTTATTTTAGTGACTGAGAGGTGATTATTTATACTTAATGGAATATACTTCGAATTAAGTAAATATTTAATTTCTAAATCGTCTAAGATTAATGAATGTATTACGTTTGCTTTCGCCAAAACTATTGATAGAGCAATATTATTTAAATTATTTATAATAAGATTGTTTCTACCAGACATATATCATAAAGAAACTATACTATATAGAGAACTCACGTAGAACAAAAATATTAAGCATTTTTCTACGATTTTGAAACATCCCATTGGGATGTTTCGTGCGATTGTGTTGATATTTTTAGTATATAAATAATAATAAATACAATCGCACGAAACATTCAAATTTGCTTATAGTATTATACATTAGCTGGGATATTTTGTGTGACTGTATTGTATACTATAGTAATAAAGTTAAGTAACAATACAACAGAGAAAAGAAGTAGAAATAGAAATGCATAGGCAAATAGTGCAAATAAAAAATAAAAATGTATGCATGCTTTTAAATGAATTTTTTTTTGAATGATTCTTTGTATATACATATGTAAATATGTATTTTGTAAGTATATATTGTTATAAATTTTTTTATTCGAGCTTTTTTTTTCTCTTTGTTGTTATTTTTGTTTGGTAACAAAAATTTTAAGGGAGCATATTTATTAAAGTGCTTAAAAGTGCAAAACCAAATTTATAAATGTATACTTATTATTTTTTTTATATTTTCAATTGTCCAGCTACTTGAATTTTGTAGAAACTATGAATTGTCTTGGATAATTGAATTAAGTTATTTAGTATATTTTTTGTTTAATGTTTTTATTATATGTTTTGTAATATTAATGTTATGTTAATTAATTCAACTAATGTAATTTTATTATACCCTACACCTAAAGTATAGGGTATATTAACTTTGGTATGGTGTTTGTAACCACCAAAAGGAAGCGAGTTAGAAATGGACATGTATATATATTCTGAATCAGGATCACCTCCGGAGTCGCTTTAACGATGTCCGTCCGTCAGTCCGTCCGTTCGCACGATAACTCAAAAAATAATTTCGAATCTGGACAAAATTGGTTCATGGGTTCGGATTCTGGAAGCTTCCGAATGATTCCGGAGCAAACAAGATTATCTCCAAAACCAACAAAGATAGAACCTTTAAATTTTGTACAATGATGTTCTTTCCCGTTCGATTTATGTCTCTGAAATTTAAGAGGATTTGGTCCATGGATTCGGATTTTGGAAGCTTCCGAACGAGCCCCAAAGCAAACGAGATTATCTCCAATACCAATAAAGATATAACCTTCAAATTTTGTACAATGACGTTCCTTCCCGTTCGATTTATGCCTCTAAAATTTGAAAAGATTTGGTCCATGGGTTCGGATTTTGGAAGCTTCCGAACGAGCCCCAGAGCAAACGAGATTTTCTTCAAAACTAATAAAGATATAACCTTCAAATTTTGTACAATGATGTTCCTTCCCGTTCGATTTATGTCTCTGAAATTTAAGAGGATTTGGTCTATTGGTTTGGATTTTGGAAGCTTCCGAACGAGTAACAGAGCAAATGTGATTATCTCAAAAACCAATAAAGATATAACCTTTAAATTTGGCAGAGTGGTGTTATTTCATGTTTTATTTAAGTCTCTGAAATTTGAGAGGATCTAGTCCATGGGTTCGAATTTTGGAAGCTTCCGAACGAGCTCTAGAGCAAACGAGTATATCTCCATAACCAACAAAGATAGAACCTTTATTTTTAGTACAAGAGTGTGCTGTTATATTTCCTTTTCTATAAAATTGGAAACTGACATTTGAAAGAATTTGAACAATGGATTCGTATATTGGAAGCTTGCGAACGAGCCCCAGAGCAAACGAGATTATCTCCAAAACCAACAAAGGTAGAACCTTTAAATTTTTTACAATGATGTTCCTTTCCGTTTGATTTATGTCTCCGGAATTTAAAAGGATATGGTCCATGGGTTTGGATTTTGGAAGCTTCCGAACGAGCCCCAGAGCAAATGAGATTGTCTCCAAAAACAACAAAGATATAACCTTTAAATTTGGCAGAATGGTGTTCTTTCATGTTTCATTTAGGTCTCTGAAATTTGAGAGGATTTAGTCCAAGGGTTCGAATTTTGGAAGCTTCCGAAAGAGCCTCAGAGCAAATGATATTATCTCCAAAAGCAACAAATATATAACCTTTAAATTAGGCAGAATGGTGTTCCTTCATTTTTGATTTATGTTTCTCAAATTTGTGAGAATTTGGTCCATGGGTTCAAATCTTGGAAGCTTCCGGACGAGCCCCAGAGTAAACAAGTATATCTCTACAACCAACAAAGATAGAACTTTTATTTTTAGTACAAAGGTGTTCTGTTATATTTTCTTTTCTGTAAAATTGGAAACTGACATTTGAAAGAATTTGAACTATGGGTTCGTATTTTGGAAACTTCCGGACGATCACAAGAGCAAACAGCATATCTCCAAAACAAACGAAAGTATAACCTTTAAATTTAGTACAATGGTGTTCTCTCATGTTTTCTTTATGTTCCTTAGATGGATTCGATGAATTGGAGTGGCAATTCTGGTACCTGACACACACCTCCCAAGGACTAACAATCTTCGAAATTGATAAAGATATAAACTTAAAATTTTTTACAAAGGTGTCAAGCATATCCCAAGCGAGGTTGCCTCTTTTACGTTCCTGAAATTCGAGTCGAATAAGACAGAAAAGGGAAGAAGTTCAAGCAGCTATAAAAAAAACTTATGGATTTTTAATTTAATTCGAATTATTCAGGTGTAGGGTATTAATAAGTCGGTTGCATCGACTTACTGTTAAATTTACTTGTTTTATATCTATTTATTTTTTTTATTGTTTTAGCTTTTAATTTTTAAAAACTTAAAACTTTAAAAACTTAACTTTATTTTTTCTGTTCTAACTTTTTTATTTTTTTCTTAATATATATTCTTTTCTAGAATCTATTAAAATACTAAAAATCTATTGATTTGATGAAAATCGAATCAAAAAACTTAAATTTAACACTATTGCTTACTAAATTTTAAGTAAATACATATTAAATTTTACACTGTGTTCTCAAGTGCGGCATGTTTATACTACATTCATCTATTTCAAATAAAACGCCTTCAAATCAAAAATATTTTCGAAGCATATATCACATTTACATATTTTCGTTTTTCAAGTATGTACCTATGTAAATGCACCTCTATGTGTATTACATTATACGTATACGTATTCATATTACAGTATGCATTGGTGAGTGTGTAAATTTAGATAAAGTGAAATTGAAAAAGTGGTCAAAAAGTTTTGTTCTAGATGAGTACTCTATAGAGTATAGTTTCTTTATGCATATATTCTAAAAGTAATGCCTCGCTATTTTCTATCATGTTATTGTTTAGGTAACCTTTTTTTAATGTATTAAGCTGGTTTGTTATTTCATTTATTTTGTCTTGTAATTGCGAATTTATTTTAACTTGTCTATTACTATTTTCAATTATCATATTTTCTTTAGTTAATAACATTAAATAATCATCATGGTCCAGAGCTCCACCTATTGAAAGTTCTACCTATAAAATTTATTGACCTCGCTATCCTTCTTGGAGTTTCTAATGTATTTATAATATGTAACATTTCATCTACCTGTTGTTTTAATATATCTTTGCGCCATGATAAATCTTTATGTTTAGAAATTATTCCTACGTTTTGATATATTACATCTCCATATTCAAAAATGTTAGTGGTATGAATCATATATGAGAAGCATCACAAATAGCCGCCTTTCCTTGAGATAGCGCTGAGATTCCTTGAGACATTACAATGTGCGGATAGCCCATTACTTTGGACATTCCAAATTGAGGAATAGTTAGGAACCAATTAAAAAAAAAATTAACGGATTAGATTTGTGCATTTTTTTGCCATTTATAAGAACTGTAGTAGCGAGATCTTTTTCGATAATTTATTCTTCAAAAATTTTATGAAATTTATTTCCTAAACGTTTATTTCTGCGTAAAAATACTATTTCCCCTGGTTTATAAATTTTTGGTTTTTTATTTGCATTTAGTCCTTCTAAAATTTTTTCCTGAGCGTTTATTAATTTAACTTGAATGTTTTTGATTTTATCAGAAGTGTAACCGTGAAATATATCTGTTGGTTTTGCTTCTATTACAGAATAAATAGAATTATTATATTTGTAGGTTGCTAATAATAATAATTCAACAGTATCTTGAATTTGTTGTTGGGTTTTAATAAAATGCGATATTTCTAAAAGCGTGTAATGAAATCTTTCGATTTGTCCATTACTTTCACTATTTAATCTTCGAATAAAATATTTTTCTATTGAAAAATGGTTTAGCAATAATGTTTTTAACATATTCGATCTAAAAGTCTTTTCATTATCTGAAACAATTATTTTTGTATTCTTGAATATACTTAATATTTGCAAAAGGGCTTCTTTATATCTACGGTTGAACGAGATAAAATTGGTTTAATGACTGTAAATTTTGAAAATTTATCAATACACGTAAGGAAATATTTTTATCAGTAATTAAGATATCCATGTGCAGAATTTCACCTAGCAAAATAAGTTTTAATGTCTAACTATTTCGGGTTGGGGAGGTTTCGTTTGGTATTTATATTCTAAACATATTTCACAATTCGCTATAACAGATTTTAAAGGTTCTCTAATATTTGGGAAATAATATTCACTCATAATTTGTTTTATATTTTCTTGTAAAGATCTATGAGCTCTATTATGTTCCGTAATAACCGTTTCTAATTGATCTTGTCTATTTGTTAGGTCAATTACAAATTTTTGTGTTTGCACAAATTTCACATTAGAAAATGTCGAAATTATCTTATTTTGCTTTTGTGCTAAAGTGGAGAGGTCACAATGTATTGCATTTGTAACTTCCGCTTTAATACATTCTTTAAGATATTTCATTAAATCATCAACTTCTTGAAAATTAATTGTATGCCGTATTAATTTTTGAAAATAAATTTTTGTAATTTTACTATTATTATCACATTTAGAAATTATGAATTGCATTTTGAATTGATTTACAGGATATTGAATTATTTTGATTGTATTTAGTATTGTACCAAATACTAAAATTTCACTATGAACAGTAGCATATGACATGATATTAATCAACTGTCTTGAAAGTGCAACCACCACCTTATTCTCTTTCCCTGGTTTATAATAAAATTTTGGAGAGAATTCTTCTATAAATGTGCTCCATCTTTTCAGTTTTGCATTTGGATTTTTTTGAGAAATCAAAAATATAAGCGGTTGATGGTCCGTAAAAATATTAACATTTTTGACGCCGTAGAGGTAATACGTTAGAGATTGTAGTGCCCACCCAATTGCGAGTAGCTCTTTTTTATTAGTTGCGTAATTTTCTTCTGATTTTGTTAGCGTTCGGCAAATCATGGTAATAGATCTATTGTTTCGAGATAATACCGCTCCTATAGCTACTGAAGAGGCGTCAGTCGTTAAGTGAAATGGTTTTTCATAATCAGGATGTTGGAGTAAAACGTCTTCGGAAGTTAATATTTTCTTAATTCGCTCAACGCAGATAGGGCATCTATATCCAGTTGAATTTTAATTTTTTTGAATGATTAGTTCCAATATGACCGTTTTATACTCGTCGTAGATAAAGGCTTTACAATAGTGGAATAATCTTTTATGAAGCGTCTATAGTAGCCTGATAATGCCAAAAAAGAAGGTAGGGCTAGGAGCATTTTTCAATCCGAAAGGTAAATGGCAAAACTCGTATTTGCCATTATTTACACTAACTACGGTTTTTTGCCTATCTTTTTCGCAAAGAATTATTTGATGAAAACCCGATTTTAAATCTACAGTAGTAAAAAATTGTGACTTCCTTAGGTTAACCAATATAGCAGTCGTATCAGGAATAGGGTATGTATCTGGTATTGTGTGTCTGAAGTGTCTGTACTTCTTTCTTGATGAACTCAGTTGTCGACATTGGATATGGGTAACTTCTAGAGTAAATAGGTTCTTTTGTTGTGGTTTTAGTTGTAGGTTTAATGTGGGTATTATAAGGTAATTTCCTATTTGCCTCAGCAAAAACATTAATATTTTCCTCGATTAAGTCGTTAAATTTTTGTTGCACGTTAAGGGGTATGTAGCCTTCTCTATTGAAATATACTTTTTAGGATAATTAAACTTTTCTGTCGAAATAGGAGTAGGAGTAGGAATAGGAATAATAGAATTTGTCTGCAAACAATTAATATGTTGTGAACTAAAATTCTTCCTTGAGATAAATTTTGGAATCAATTTCTTTTAAAAAATCTTAGCCAAAAAATCCATCCAAAGTTTTTAAAGACGGAATAATATAAAAAGTGGACATATTATTTAAGATATTAATTTTACATTTTTTTTTCTATGAGATTACTTCCATTTACCGATTTCACTGAAAAAGGTTTTTTTATTAGTAAAATTCTTTTTAGAAAACGAAAAAACGGGTCTCGATGAAAATAATATATCACATATTAGTCTTCGAAGACCCAAAATAAAACTCTGAGACCATTTGGGTCTCTTACGGGAGTTGTGTGGTTGTGTGAAATTACATATATAAATTTCCAACGTGCCCGCTGAGGCTACAGAGCGAATCTTTTTTTACTTACATATTCCAACAGCAAGGCTTTTAAGGCTAAAGAAATTATTGAACCCCTGATTTTGTACCCGAATCTAAAGTTCTTCCTAATTATTTGTTTTTGACATGCATATTGTTTAAACAACGAAATGTATTTAAAAAAGTAATAAGAAGGGATTTTATAAAAGGTTCGCCCGAAACGACGATTGACGGATTTCGGCTGGATTTTACTCAATCACAGAATATAAATATAAATACATAATAACAAAATTACCTGCTTAAAATACTGAATATACTTTTAATTGGTTGTGGAATTAATTTTTATTTTAATGGAACTTTTGACTTACTTTTATGAGTTAAAAGTCCCATTAAAAAAAGACCAGAGATCTCATTGGGATTTCAGACCTACACACTAATACAAAATTCCCATGGGACTTTTGACTGAATCCAATAGGTCAAAAGTACCATGAACTAACGAAATGATTCTGACCATGGGAATTTTAACCCAGCACCGAGTTGCTGAGTTTCAAACTTCTTTTTTGTAAATAGATCAATTTTACATTTTATTACTCTTTTCCTCATCACCTAGGGGTAGGATAGACGGCACGTTGTTTTTAAAGAGGTTTAAGTAACCCTACTCCTCTGAGTTATTTTAGAAACTTAATTGATGGACAACACCGCATTTAAATTTTTTTAACATGTACGTGATGTTTTTATAAATTTATTCGTAGATTCCTAATAAATAATCTTTTCAAATATGAACTATTTTCCTATGTTTTCAAAAATATACAAAAGTGTTACAAAAGAATTTCTTTATAAACCAAATTTTCAATCAACTTCCGAAGATTGTTTCTGTTTGGGTCCTGATAAAATCCTAATTTTTAAATCCGAAGAATTAGTTGCTCGGGAAATTGCAGTATGCCCCAGCCGAGAACAGATTCATTTATTAGACGCACGTTATCATTTTTAGGACATAAAGTAGCCCTTTGAAGTATATATTTATACACCCCTATATATGCACCTCTATAGTAATGGGTTACTGCTGATGACTTGATGATAGTCGTATGAGAGGAGATTATTTCTGTTTTCAAACTGCCGAAAATGTGATGATGTTAAAACTTAAACACATTATTCTTATTGTAATTATTAGATATTAGAAATTTGGTGGAGGCTTTTTATAGAATAATATAAATAGTATAGACAAAAGTAAAGAGTTTTGGAAATATATTTCTAATAATAATAACAATAGAAGAAATTAGGCAGAACATATTTAATTAGTACCTACTCGGTAATTGTTTAACGAAGCTTAACAAAAATTTGTCTCATATTTTCTTTAAAACCGTTAATTCATCCTGCAAAATTGAACTTAAATCGGAAAGCAATTATTTTTTGCCAACCTATCGTGCTGAAATGGGTTACTGTACGTTACTATATTAATTAGGGTAATAAACATCTGGGCTAAAGAGCAACACTTGTTCAATTTTTCAACTCAATTAGTCAAACCGTTTAAATGCGACAGTAAAAAAAATTGTTGGGCCATCGTGCCCAAACGGGTTAATGGATTATGACCAAATTTGGTCAGTGAACTTCTGTACAAAAGAGCAACGCTTGTTCAAATGTTTAATTGCGTTGGTCTAACAGTTAAGACAGGACAGTAAAAAAAATAAAGAAATTTTATCAGAACGTCGTGCTCAAATGAGTTAACGAAATTCAACAAAATGTTGGCCTTGGTTGTTTCGCGCCTTCTTTTAGTCTATAAAAACATCATAGAAAATTGGACATAAATCAGGAACACAAAAAAATTTGAAAAACCGCCGGGTCGAAATGGGTTCATATATTATAACCCATTTCACTTGGGAAAATCATTTATCCAAGAAGAACTCTTATGCAAATAAATTTTGATGTCAATCGGTCTAACCGTTTAGGCGGGACAACCAAAAAACTAAAAAAAACTTCATTTGGCTCTCATGCTGAAATCGACCAACAGAAGTAAACATAAATTTGTCTCAGAGTTTCTTTCAGGCCATAAAATCACACTATAAAATTGGACACAAATCGAAGGCATAACATTTTTGGAACCCCACCAGTCCGCAATAGATTAATGTATTGCACCATAGTTATCCAAACAATCCCCTTAGCCAAAAGAATCCTTGTACAAATTTTCAAATCAATCGGTCAACTGTTTAGGCAGGACAACGAAAAAATCAAAAAGCCTGCTTCTGAAGTTCGTAATATCTTTTTCTTTCGTGCTTCAGATGTAGATCGACCAATCGATTTCCGTTTGGGGGACATAACTGTCGACGACGCTCGCAAATTTACTGAAAATAGTTAAATGGAAAAATTCAGTATTCGAAAAATTATGAGGTTTAAAAAATTATGGTATTTAAAGAATGTTTATGCCAAAAACATTCGCGGGGTGTACTGAACAACTTCCCAAAGTTTCATTGCAATCAAGTCAATGGTTAATTAATGCATAATGAACAAATAGACAAACATACATTCGTTTTTATATATATATATAGATTTTTATTTTATTTTTAAAAATATTTTTATCTAATGACAGAACAACGTGTAAAATTTTTTTTTATAATATTCTATCTATATGTATATAGTCAAAGCATGTATAATACTCCACATTTATCGAAGTCTTTTTGAGAGATTTTTATGAAATAGAATTTGCTATTTGATTAAAAATATGCGTGCTGGAATGATGGAAAAATTTTATGTATGGCCGATCGCGATTAGCAAAAAAATTAGCTTCTAAACTAAGCAACGAGCACACTTTTTCAATGAGAAATGAGGCAAACGCTATTGAAATAACTAAATGGAAATATGCTGCACAAGTGACAAGTCAACAGTTTCAAGTGGTTTGTATACACTTGCAAACACTTTTTCGTCAACTGTAATTAATATTGCAAGACATTTGATAAGTTATTTGATGTTTTAAATTCGTCAAAGTTCAATAAGGCTGAAGAATCTGGATGACTTTTTTTGGAAACAATAAATAGCCTACTACATTTTTTAAGAGAAAAAACATAACATCAACATTAAATCTAGTTACGGAGCTACATTCCCCAAAATTTCGAAAAAGCCCTATATTTTAATTGTTATAACACAAGTTCTATAAGGCATATTTTAAACTTGAAAAAGCAAAACGATAACTACTTTTATTAGCTTTACAAATTTGTATATAATAAATATATAATTCTGCAATACGGTATTTTAATTTACCGTTATGAAAAACTCAATTTATACAAAATTCTTGACGCCTTTTATCTTCCAAACGGATCTTTGAAAATAAGTATGACTCATTTCAGATATTTTTGTATCGTCCCCCGTAGAAGCTGTAAGGGGTTAAAAACAAAAAATCCTTATTTTTAAACACTTGTAACTTGAACACCTGTCCAATTTTTTAGTAATATACAAAAATTAAAGCAGCATCTTGTTACAACTTTTCTTAATAATATAGAGTTACCTAAATTTTTTTAACAAATTTTTCTAATGATTTTCTTGAATATTTTTTTACTCGATAATTTAAAATTGTTGATGATGATAGGCCTGACTAGCCGTACTTAAAACAACTTAGTTTAATGTCAAAATTTTGTACGCTCTTATGTGATTTCATATAGCTAGTAGCTACCAAAGCGTACTTTTCGTTCAACTTTGGCATGTACGACCTAGTTTGTACCAAACTTAAGTAATTAAGTAAAATTACATTTAATTTTTTTATATGAGTGAAGCATGATTAAAAAAATTTAACAGAATTTTTTTAAAATCTTTTTTTAACATTTTTTGTTTATTTGTCAAATTTAAAAATGAAATTAATATTCCTGCTGTCAAATTTGTGACTATCAATTGACTTAAAAAGGGCAGTTTACATCAAGTTTCTTTCAGTTTTAAGTTTTTAAGTAAACTTAAACTTAAAGAAAAACTAAAACTTAGGTTTTGTTTTTCTTTAAGTTTAAGTTTTAACGTTAACTTTTACTTTGACTTAAAGGTCTAGAACGAAAAGTATTAAGCTGATTTGAGTAGGGTTAGTCAGGCCTGATGCGTAATGCAAAAATATTGAAATAAATAAATAATATAACAGTAGCTTACAGTAATAAGGTAGTAATTAACAGTAATATAACAGTAGTAACCCAGCACTTTGGGATGGGTAAAAAATTCACCCATATCGCACGACATGCTGACCTACATTTTGATTTATGGGTTTAATGTAGGTCATGCTTGGTTAGTAGGTTAAGAACTTGTTTTGACCGTTTTGGTTTAGGTTTTAAGTTAAGTTGTATGCGTGGGTTGTTAACTTATAAGTTCCAAATGGTTGGAAGTAGGAAGTCAAGTGTTAAGCAATTTAAAGAAGGGCCGATCCTTTATAAACAAAATTGTATAACTGAAGTTTAAATACTAGGCGTACATATAAAAGTAGTAAGAAAATTTCTTATATGAAAATAAAAAACAGAAGAAATCTACAGAACATCTTTAAAATGGATAAGAAAAAAATTTTGCATTTGAAGGAAATGAAAATGAAAAAAACTTGTTCTTTATTTTAGCATGCTTATATAAAAATATGGTCTCTTCTGAATAGATATATATATTTGTGTTTTTCTACTTTAAGAATTTATGGAAGAAAAGAGAAAATGAAAGTCATTAATTAACTGACTGCATGTCGTGTAAGATATTTTTTTTTATTTTTTAATTAAGAATGTTCAGAAAATATAAATAAAAAGAAAACAAACAGCAAGTCAAAAATATGGCACTCATTAAACTAAAGATATACTCTTTACTCTTGATATGCATTTATGTTTATTTTTTTTGTTTTTGTATGGAATAAAAATAATTCAAAGATAGGTTAAATGGTATCTATTTAAAAACATAAGATAAAAATAAAAGACATTTATTTTTATGTTTAAATTCTTTTATTATTATATTTTTATTTAAATCTAAGTTGAAACATTTTTTTACGATGATCAGATGTGAAAATTGCAGAAATAGTGAGACCAAATTTTTTATACGTCTTTGAAATCTACTTCTATCACATGCGTATTCTTTCCAATGAACTTTTTTTGTTTTGTTATTTAAATTCATATCGTGCAAGTATGAAAATTGAAAACATTAATCTAGCATGTTTTCCTTTAAAAGATACATTATATACATATTATAACAATTTTTAACCACACATCTGAAATTGTTGTTTAATAAGTATATAGGACAATTTGATTTAAAGTTATCAATCTTTTGCAATGACGGCAAATTTCTGCTTAGATCTTCTATTTTAACACTGTCAATGTACTTTTGAAGAAAAAGTTTTTTTTGTTCTCCTTTAACATAAATTTTTTCAGCTGACTCTAAATATTATTTTAATACACATTTTATATCTAAATATTCAACTAAACCGTTATTCCATTTAAGTCCATTTATTTTATTTTCACAATACTGGTTATTATATTTCATATCCTGACTAAGTTCTTCTGCGGGGTACGGTGCTTTGAAGTGATACACAGTTGGAATTAAACTTCCTTTTTCAAGTATGGCCAACTCTTTTATGATATATTGCTTTTCATTTCCTTGTAAAAATTGTAGGTCAAGTATGAGAACTTGTTTAACTATGTCGAAGGTTTATGGAAGAATGTTCCATAGAATAACTAAATTTACATTTATAATCACTTCGGGAAAAGAGCTTTTCATATAAATATAGGTTAGCAGAGTTAGTTTTTAACTAATACAACTATGCTGTTTCACCCATTTACTATGATGGTGGCGGGTCCATCATGTTGTGGTAACACTACTTTTATTCATAATTTAATAAAATATAAAAAAGAAAATATACAACCACATATTAATAGAATAATTTGGTGTAATCTAGACAAAAATGCCGTTCCAAAATATATCAAAGATGTAGAATATAGTAACACTATTCCAGATTTTAATGATAATCAAAAACCTTTGTTAATTATTATCGATGATATGATGTTAAATTCTCATGATAAGTATGTATGTGATTTATTTACTAGAGGATCACATCATAGAAATTTATCTGTAATATTTGTAACACAAAATGTTTTTCACCAGGGTAAATTTTCAAGAGATATTTCACTTAACTGTAAATATTTAGTACTTTTCAAAAATCCAAGAGATAAATCGCAAATATTACCTCTAGCTCGCCAAATATATCTCAATCAAATCAAATCATTTGAAAAAGTATATAATGATGTGTCGTCAGTCCCATATGGCTACATATTAATAGATCTTACTCAAGACGTTAATGATATATTTCGATTAAGAAGTGATATATTTCGAAAAAGTTTGTGTTATTCTACGAGAGATCAATTAGAACAATTTGGGGACGAATATGAAACGTTTGAAGACCAATCGACATATATTGCACCTATTAAAAACCTCTAAACCAAAATTCCAGAAAGTAATTATAAAATACTGTGACCCTGAAGTAATAAAAACATTTTGCGAAATCTCTTTAAATATTTTATTGATTATTGACGTTTATTTTGAATTGTTTGTAAAATGTATCGCTTAAATTTAATATAAATTAAAAAAATTATAAAATTATATATTGTGCAATTAAATAAAAATTGTTAATTATTTGCAAAATTAAAAACATTCTACACTTGTTTTTAAATGAATCTAAATAAAATCTACTCATAAGTCATATTAAATAAGAAAAAATTTTTTGTACTAAGAACAACTTACATATATGTATATATGTATATTTACTTTTGGCGGAAAGTGAAAATCTTTGTAAATTAAATATCGAACAAATATTTACTTTTGGCGGAAGGTGAAAATGACTAATTTTTGTAATAAAAGTATAACTGGTAAAACAAAAGCAATACAATGTGGGTCGTGTAATGCAAGTTAACATGCTAGATGCGTTAAAATGTCTGATGAGCTTTTTGAGGCTGTTAAAACAAATCGTGTTTTATGGAAATGTGTAAATTGTCACTCAACATCAAATGAATCAATAATTGTTGAAGATATCGAAGAAAATAACGTCCATTCTAATTCTAGAAGTGTAATTAATGCTGAAGAAGATAACAACAATTCAAATTCTAACTCTAAAGTTGTAATTAATACTGAAGAAGGCAATAAGAATTGCAATTCGCACCATTGTTTTGAAGAAGAACTACTATAATTTAACCACACCAAATGCACACTGAAGGAAGTGGCGAAATTTTTGAAATGCCTTGGTAGTGTAATATTAGATATGCATAAGGGACAAGCCAATTTAGCACTCCAACTCGAAAATGTTAAAAATCAAAATATAAGCTTACAAAAAGAAAATTCTCTTCTAAAAAATCGACTGGATAAATTTGAAAAAAATAACACTGCCTTAACAAACAAACTAAACAATATGGAAAACCTTTTTGATATAACAAAAATTAATCAAGGAGGAAAAAACGGTGCAATTTTAAACCAATTATATGTTGTGAAGTTGAATTCTGAGTCTATAAAAAATGAAATAATGTCAAAAAACGTAATTATAAACACATTTTTACGGCTGAGTTAAATATGACTAAATTTGGAAACAAAGAAATTTTTTTTCGACATAACCTCTCAACATTGCAGTCAAAGCTTTATTATGAGGCAAAGAAAATTAAGCTGTTACACGAATTTCAATTTCTTTGGATCAAGGAAAATACAATTTTTTTGCGAAGAACACAAACTAGCAAAGTCCACAAGATCTTATCATATAATGACATCAACTATATTCATAAAATATGTGAGGGTAATAAATAAAATTTCTTCTTTCAAGTTTTTACACGCAAACATGGTAAATAGCAAAAACTTAAACTTCTTTTCATTTAAATTTCTTAGTTATTTTATTTTTTTTTAATACTATTTCTATCTTTTCATTTGATTTAATTTATTTTGATTTATTTTACAATGTTGGAATGTAATTATTTATTATTAATATTACCAAAACATATGGCAAATAACAAAAACATAAAATTAATATTTATATTACATTATTTTAATTTTAATTTATCAAATTTACATTATTCACACAACAAATTTTTATTTTATACTTTTAATTAAAAATTTAGAAAGAATTTCGCTACAATTTTAAATTTTGATTTTTATTATAATTTTTTCAATATTCTTTTCACTTATTATAATTACTTCTTAACCTATACTAAATTGATGAATTTAAATTTAAATTTTTTATTTGATATTTGTTTACTATCATTTTACAAATTAAAATGATTAATCTTATATTACAAAAACATATGGCAAATAATAACGAGGAAGAATACAGTTGCCTTTGTCAACTCTTAGATACCCTCACGAACCGTTAGTATGTTCACAGCCTGTCACTCTTACAATATTATTTTTTTAATATTTTAGTATTTTAAAATAATTTCGGTGAATTTTATATTTTCTAAAACTATGGGTTGTACATATATTCAAATTACATATATGTTTATATGTACATTCTTCAAAAGCAGATTCTAACCTTCCACATAACGATTATCAATCCAAAACTTTCTCAAATATTCTATAGTACCATTTAATACTAAGCGGTAAATGTATATTAAATTTACTAAGTACAAAATAGTAAATATAATTTTAAATATTATATTATATTAATGCGTACATAGTATATTTATATTGTTATAAGTATATCGCCATACATTGCAATATTTCTTTAAAAATATTTCCATTCATAGAATAATTTCTTATAAGTACAATAAAATACATATATGTATGTATGTAAATACGGCGCTATATAATATACATCTATACTTTTATCATTAATTCATCAGTGATATATACGATATGTAAATAAACATGATATTATATAAGTATGTATGTATATCAATATCATATAAATAAAAATTCTTCAAGCAACCGTTATGTTGTATATTTATTTACATTTTTTTCTACTACGCAAGTCATCTATCCTGTAAACTTAAATTCATAAATTATAAATTCCGTTTTTTCTATATTACTTAAATTATTCTTTCAAATAAATAAAAGTGTCAAATTACAATTCTTACATTTATATTTTTTTTTCTCTTCACATAATTTTTACTGTCGCGATCAAAAATGATGACATCGCGAATAATTGCAACTAGTTATTTCTAACTGTATAAAATACAATAAAATATTATCCAACTGTACAAATTTTTATAAAATAAAAGTACAGTTATAATTTGGTCGTTACTAAGTAAAGTTATATAAAACATAAAATTAATTAAATTAGCTGTCAATACAAAATTATGTTTTAAATTAAGTTATTAAATTAAAATAAATTAAGTTAAAGTAAATTATTGTGTTTTTTATTTATTTTTATTTTCTTTGAGTGCTTCTAAACCTAAGTTTGGCGCAGTCGGTAGGATTGCCGACGGTAAAACAAAAATAAAATAAAATAAACATTTTTTTTAAGAACAATAATAATATCACAATCAAACAATAAAATTTGTTTTAATACAAATTAAAAACTTTGATTTACAAAGTAAATATTGTGATGTATTATATAAAAATAATATTTTGATAAACAATATATATTTTTTTTTTCTTTCTTAAATAAAATAAAATAAAAAATAAACTTACCGTTCTTTTATCAAAAAGAATAAAATCGGCAATTAAAAATAAAATTAAAATAGTAATCAACATTGTTACTCACCTGAAATAAATAAATAAGTAAAAAACATTTATTTAATATTAAGTAATTTTAAAATTTAAAATTATAATATTTTTTTTTATCAACAATTATCAACTAAATTATCAAAAAAAAAAAAAAATGATATCAACAAAAATATCAACAAAACCTTACATTATCATTCAAAAATTTATAATAAATTAAACAAAATGGTTGTGACATTTCGGGATATTATAACAGAAGCCAGATCTGTTGAACCCTTCACCGGAACTGACTCGAACGAGCTTAGCTACTTCTTACAAGAGGCTGACTCGTTATTGAGCCAGTTAACGGATATAAACGAAGAGAAGTTATGTCAGCAGAATTTTAACTACCAAAATTGTAGGCCAAGCAGCAACATCTATTAGGAAATTATTAGCAACAACGGTAACGTGGCAATAAATAAAGGAACAACTATTCAAATCATTCGGAGTTAAGGAGAACTATTTAACATTGAAAGAAGCTGATGCAATAAAAATGGTCTCGGTAAGTCAATATTATTCCGAACTAAATGAAATCTTAGATAAACTAAATATTAAATATAATTTAGATATAAATAAACCTATAGACTTTAAGCCCGAGAATAATGAAATAAGTATTCTCGATAAATTCTTAAATAAAATCAATCGACAAGATTCTATGTACCTTAGAACAAAAAATGTTACTTCCTTAGAGGAAGCATATAATGAACTGGTACAAACTGGAATTTCTAGTAACAGTTATATATAATTCATATAATTCATATCGTGGTAACTATAAAAATAACAAAAAATTTAATAATAAAAATGGTAATCAAAATAATAATCGTTATAATAGTGATGAAAATAAGTATAATTATAATTTTAATCGCGGTTCGTTTCAAAATAAAAATAATAATAATAACTATAACGGATTAAATAAATTTAACAAATATAATAACAATCTTAACAATTATAAGCAACAATATTATAACAATAATAATAATTTTAACAATAATAGGCAACAATATAATAATAACAATAATAACAATTTTAACAATAATTATAGGCAACAATATAATAATCGTAATAACCCTAGTGGGAATTTCTCCAATAATTACCGAAATAACCGAAGCGCTGACGAAATGGAAGTAGATCCTCCTAAAGTCGAGGAAAATTTTCATTTAGTGCCTCGGAAAATTCATTACCAATAGTTGAATTTACTATCAGTTATACAAAAGTCAATTGTTTAATAGATTCGGGATCTACTGTTTCTATAATGGATGAAACATTATTTCCACATATTAAAAGAAAAAAAATTAAAAATCCAATAATAATTAATACCTTATTCGGTCAAAATAAAATTTTGTATGAAATAGTAACAGATGTTCCAACCGAATTCAACCAATATGCTGTTATGGTTTGGAAAATCTTAAAATTAAAAAATAAAAAATTTAATGCCATACTAGGGCAAAATATCTTAAAAGCAATAGGCGCGAAAATTAATTTTGGTAATAATACCATTAAAATTATGAACAAAGTCACTAATTTTAAAGACTCATGTCCATATGACGAGGTTCACGAGTTAAATTCTATAGATTTAAAAAATAATAACATTAATAATTACATTAAAACCGACCATGTCAATGAAGAAGAGAGGAAAAAAGTTAATGAAATCGTTTCGAAAACTAGGGATTTATTTTATCAAGAGAGGCGATAAATTAACAAATATTAAAGTAATTAAACATCAAATAATTGTAAAAAATAGTCAACCAATATATTGTAAAACATACCGATTTCCCAAAATCCACGAAGAAGAAGTGGAAAAGCAAACATTAGATATGCTAGCCCAGGGAATTATTAAGCATAGCAATTCGCCTTATAATTCACCTATTTGGATTGTTCCAAAGAAAATGGATCAATCAGGCAAGCAAAAATGGAGAATTGTTGTCGACTACAGAAAACTCAATGAGATTACTGTAGACGACAAATTTCCAATTCCAAATATAGATTCATTGTTCGACAAGTTAGGTCGATCGCAATACTTTACAACCCTGGACCTTGCCAAGGGCTTCCATCAGATTCTAGTGGATGAAAAAGATCAAGCTAAAACGGCTTTTTCAACGCCTCGAGGTCACTACGAATTTGTCAGGATGCCATTCGGATTAAAGAATGCTCCTGCCACATTCCAACGTACGATTAACTACGTTTTACGTGATTTCATTAATATTTCTTGTGTAGTATATCTAGATGATATACTCATCTTCAGTACATCACTCCAAGAACATTTGGAGGTTATTTCAAATATTTTTCAGAAATTAAGAGAGTTTAATTTAAAAATTCAAATTGACAATTGTACATTTTTAGCAAAAGAATCTGAATATTTAGGCTACCTTTTAACCAACAAGGGTATTAAACCTAACCCGGCCAAAGTGGAAGTAATAAAAAAATTAAATTTACCAACATAGAGAAAATCAATAAAGAGCTTTTTAGGAATAACGGGCTATTATCGTAAGTTTATACGCGAAAATAGCTCAACCATTGACTTTGTTTAAAAAAACATAATAAAATTGATGTAAATAATAGTAAATACGTAGAAGCTTTTGAAAAATTAAAGGAGGATCCTATTCTTAGGTATCCGAACTTCAAACAGAGATTTACTCTAACACCCGACGCAAGCCAATATGCAATTGGGGCCGTTTTATCACAAAATGGTCACCCAGTTTCTTTCGCGAGCCGTACTCTTAATGAGCATGAGATTAAATATAGTACGATTGAAAAAGAACTTCTTTCAATCGTATGGTCCACAAAATATTATAGACCATACTTATACGGCGTTCAATTTACAATTAAGACAGATCATAAACCATTGGTCTGGTTACACTCATTAAAAGAGCCTAACTCTAAGCTCCAAAGATGGAGAATAAAACTGAATGAGTTTGATTTTAATATTGAATATCTAAAGGGTAAAGACAACAAAGTCGCCGACTTTTTGAATAGAATTGATGTGGAAAACAATGAAATTTATGCTATAGATAATATGAGCGATAGAGCTACAATTCATAGTGCTATCGAAAATTTGGATAATGCTATTCCTATTGTAGACAATATTGTTAATAAGTATCTTTCTCAAATACACCTCGTAGAGAATAAATCTGAAGAAATTGTAATAAAATTTAAAAGATACAGAAAGTTATATATTTCCACAGAAAATCTCAAAAATGAAAATTACTTAAACGAAGTTCTAAGAAGATTTATCAAGTCAGGTACTACAGCTATTTATACTAAATTAAATGACACTCTATTCGCAATTTTTCAAAATAAACTTTTTAATCTATTTAGTAATAATTCCAAAATAAAATTTGTAAAATGTTCAAAACTGGCTGAAGATATTGAAAATGAAGAAGACCTATTAAAAATAATAAAACAAGTACATGAAAAAACTAGCCACCGCGGTATATTGGAAAACTTTACAGAAATAAAAGATTTATATTATTTCCCAAACTTAAAAGACTTTATTTACAAATTTCAATTAATTCAATAACTGTGACGTTTGCAATCTAGCTAAATATGATAGACATCCAAATAAATTCAAGTATCAATTATCTGAAACTCCTTCTGAGTTAAACGAAATCGTTCACGCTGATGTCTTTTATTTGCAAAAACAAATATTCTTAACAACTATTGATAAATTTAGCAAACATTTAACAGTATCCAAATTAAACGACAGAAATAGCATAACTATAGTTCAGGCCTTAAAACTTAAAAATTCTCTTTTTGGAAAACCCAAAAAATTTATATTCGACAATGAGTTCGATAGTCTAAACCTTAAGGACTTTTGCAGATTAGAAGAGATTGAAGTTCATTTTACATCACCCAGAGGCCATACGGGAAATTCGGATGTAGAAAGAGTTCATAGAACTATATTAGAACATATTAGAATTTTAAATCTTACTGAACCTGATTTAGATACTGAAAGCAAAATACTTAAAGCTGTTCAAGTTTACAATAGTACAATTCATTCAACAACTGCAACAAAACCTATTGACTTTATTAACGGGAAAGTTCTAGATTTTGACATTATTAAAAATAGATTATTAGAAAATAAAAATAAAATTATATCAAAATTAATAAACTTCGAAATACCAAATACCGATAAAATATTTATAGAAAACCCCGCCGCAGTTCGTCATAAAGAAATACCAAAATATAAAAAATTAATTGTAATAAATTCAACAATAAACTAATCGATAACAAAAAGAAAAATATCCATCCATTTAGAATTAAACGAAACTTTAAAAAAATTACAGGTAATAATTTTACTAATGCTAATTCAAATAAACCCCTGTCAAGCCTTAATTAACATTCAAAAGTTAGAAACTGAAGCTGAATTTACAATGATACAACAGGGAAACATTCAAATTATAGAAAACTACCATAAAATTGTTCATAAAATAAACCTTGCAGAAATACAAACGGCCATAAATCTTATAGAAAATAATATCAACATATCATTTAACCTACCAGATGATGAAATTCAAATGAAAACCTTGAATAATAAAATTAATAATATTAAACATACATTAAAAACTTTACTTTACTTTTAGATATAAGAGAGCTCTAATCAATCTTGGTGGTTCAATTCTGAAATGGATATTTGGAACCATGGACGAAAATGATCGAGTAGAAGTGGAAGACCATTTAAAATCAATTGATGAAAATAACCATAATTTAATAACAAACACTAATAAACAAATTAAAATAAACGGTAATATCGAAAATAATTTAAAATTAATTCAAAAAACTATTAACAAAAACAACTTAATGATTAATAAACTTTTAAATGAAGTTTCTGTAGATAACAAAAAACTAATCAAACAATTTCAATTTTTCCAAATCTTAACAAACATAAACCCCCTAAACGAAGAACTAGAGAAAATCCAAGAAAATATAATTTTTTCTAAGCATCAAGCTATGAGTAGATCTATTCTTACACCGGAAGAAATAGACTTATTCGAAATAGATTCATTTAAAATTCAAGAAATAAAAATTTGTCTAGTAATATATGATACTAATCTAATATTCGTTCTGGAAATTCCAGTCACAAATAACGTAACAGCTAATAAATTAAAAATTTTACCAGTTCCAAACTCGAATTTCGAAGAACTTAGTATTGATACTTTTGATTTTATTTCATATAAAAATAATATTTACTTTTATTCTGAAGAAAAATATATAATGAAATTAAAACCAGTGTCAAATTGTATTCAAAATTTATTTAATAAAACTTATAACGATTGTACAAAAAATATTGAAACTAACTTAAAACTAATTGAAATTGATACTGGAATTATTTTAATAAAAAATGCAAAAAACTTAAAATTAAATAACAATTGTAATAATGTTGAATACTTATTAAATAAAAATTATGTATTATCTTTTAAAAACTGTTCAATTGAAATAAATAATATGAAATTTTCAAATAAACGTAAAGAATTTAAACAAATTATTGTAATTCCAAGTTATACTAAAATTAATAATGTTTCTAAACTAATAAATCTTGAATATTTAAATCATAAACAAATTGAAAAATCTGATAAAATAGAAGAAATTAAATCTGAAAAGAAAAAAAATAAAATATTAATTTATGTTAACAGTTCTATAGTATTAATGTTTGTAATAATATCAATTATAATATTTTTAAGAAAAATAAAACAATGGTAACAATTAGTGACAATTAACGTAAAGAATAAAGAAAACATCGTTCAGGAGAACAATGATCTTAAGAATGGGGTAGTCATCTATCCTGTAAACTTAAATTCATAAATTATAAATTCCGTTTTTTCTATATTACTTAAATTATTCTTTCAAATAAATAAAAGTGTCAAATTACAATTCTTACATTTATATTTTTTTTTCTCTTCATATAATTTTTACTGTCGCGATCAAAAATGATGACATCGCGAATAATTGCAACTAGTTATTTCTAACTGTATAAAATACAATAAAATATTATCCAACTGTACAAATTTTTATAAAATAAAAGAACAGTTATAATTTGGTCGTTACTAAGTAAAGTTATATAAAACATAAAATTAATTAAATTAGCTGTCAATACAAAATTATGTTTTAAATTAAGTTATTAAATTAAAATAAATTAAGTTAAAGTAAATTAATGTGTTTTTTATTTATTTTTATTTTCTTTGAGTGCTTCTAAACCTAAATTTCGCATTGTATCCTCAACAATTTCAAATTATCGAGTAAAACAAAATGCAAAAAATTCGTTAAAGAAATTTGCTAGAAAATTTGAAAAAATCAAGTAACACTTTCGTCAATTATAAAGAAACCCTATATTATTAAAAAAAAGTTGTTAACAGAAATAAGAGTATAATGTGGAAGCTTTAATTTTTATGTATTACTTCATAAAAATTTTAACAGGTGTTCAAGTTACAGATGTTTAAATATAGGAAATTTTCAGTTTTTGACCCCTTACAGCTCCTAAATGGGGAAATTTCGCTACAATTTTAAATTTTGATTGAATCATAATTACTTCTTAACCTATACTAATTTGATGAACTTAAATTTAAATTTTTTATTTGATATTTGTTTACTACCACTTTACAAATTACATATAAAAAAAATTATGTACTGTTGTTTATATAATGGAAACAGATGATCTAATAAATGTACAAGATGACATAAATGTTGAATACTTTACCGAGTTGCCGCTGCACAAAAAGATGTGTGGTGAATATAACAATAATTTAAATATTTTGTATCTAAATATGCAAAGCTTAAGAAACAAGCTTTATAATTTAGAAATGTTGGTTAATACTTTTTCTTGTGACGTACACGTGCTTGTATTATCAAAAATATCGTTGTATAAATCTGAAAATAAATTTTTTAATTTAGAAGGTTATAAAAATCTTATGGTGGCGTTGCAATTTATGTATGCAATAAAATTAGTAGTATTTTAAACTTTGAAGTTGAGCTTGATAAATCGAATATATTATGCAATATATATATATTATTAAAACACGACATTAATATAATAGGCGAATACAAGTCTCATGAAATTAATATAGACACTTTTAATATAGAAATAACTACAACGTATAAAAATTCAATGATTATCGGAGATTATAATATTAACTTACTTAATAATGACAGCTATGATTTAAAGTACTATATTATACAGTAAATACAAATGGGTTCTTGATATATAATAAAATATCAAATGAATTTTCAACTAGATTTGGTAGGTCTTCAAAAACAATTATAGACCATGTTATAACTGACTTGGTTAAATATATTTATAATAATTTTTCTTTCACATAACAGATACATACTGATTATCAAATGATTTTTTTAAGTGCAGACCTGAAGGCTATAAAAGAAAAGTCAATTTAAAACCGTTTTGGACTATGAAGGGGTGTTAAACGATAATATTTGGTCTAGAATTGACTCCCTTAAAACCTTAGGCGAAATTGTACAAAAAATAGATTTACTTGTTCAACAAAATACTAATGTCGTCCCTTGTAAAACCAAAAAAAAAATGAATGGATGACAAATGAAATTATACATGCCATCAAAATTCGGGATTCGTTTCTTAGATATAAAAGAAAATATTCAAATGATCCTCACGTAAACGAATTATATAAATTTCACACAAAGAAAGTTGATTATTTAATAATTGAAGCTAAAAAAAGTTATTGTACTGATCAAATAGTTCGGGATCCGGGCAGTAACAGTAAAAATTGATGGAATTTATATAAAAAAATAATGTACAACAAAGATACCAAAAGTTCTACCTGTCAGGTAAAAATTTTAAACAAAGGTGAAAAAATATTTAAAAACGATACAGAAATTGCTAATGTATTGAACAATTTCTTTGTCAACGTAACCAAAGAAATAAATGTTTGCAAACTCCCTATAGAAAGAGAGTACATAAACAGTTTTAATGAAACCGGTATTAGTAAATTTCAGTTGACCCCTACTAATCAAATAGAAGTAAATCCTGTCATTGATAAGTTAAAAACAGCTACAGGCACTGGTTACGATAATATTTCTTCTAAGTTTGTTAAAAAATTTAAAACTAGATTAACCCTAATTCTAGTAAAATTCATAAACATTTCATTCGTAGCAATTGTTTTTCCAGACTCAATAAAAACTGCAATTGTAACGCCCAAATTCAAAAGTGGTAGCACAACTAATGTAACTAATTACCATCCCATTTCAGTGTTGAGCTGTTTCTCGAAGATATTTGAAACAATAATAAAAAATCGCTTAGATAACTTTATCACTACAAACCAAATTATGAGCAACAAACAGTTTGGTTTTGAGAATAAATCTAATACAACAGCTGCTTGTTTAAGTTTGACCAATTTAGTTTCCAAAAGTATGGACGAAGGGAAATATTCTTGGACCTACAAAAGGCCCGTATTGATCACAAAATGATGCTACTTAAACTGTCAAATATTAATGTTCATTCAAACGAACAAAAGTATTTCTCATCGTATTTAGCTAATCGTCATCAAAAAGTACGTGTAAATCGTGTCTTTAGTGAATCCCAATTGATAACAAAAGGAGTTCCTCAAAGTTCTATTTTGGGATCACTCCTATTCAAATTATACATAAATGATCTTACATACTTAAATTTAAAAGGTACAATCCAACTTTATGCCGATGATGCAGTAGTTGCATATGCAAAAAACAGTGAAACTGAAATAAGATATGATATAGAATCCGACTTACTTATTATTGAACAGTGGCTTACTAAGCATAAGTTACTACTCAATGTAAAGACGACAAAAATTATGTTATTTGAAAATAAATATTTTAGCAATGGAAATATAATCGAAGTTGTTAAATCATTTAACTATTTGGAGTTACTGTTAGACAGTAAAATGAAGTGGAATGCCCACATTGAACAACTGATAAAAAAAATTACACCGTACATTTTTATTAATAAACGTCTCCGAAGATGTTTTACTGAAAAAGTACTTAAAATAATTTACTCCTCTTATATTTTATCTAATATTAATTATTTAAATCCCATCTGGAATAATGCATCACAAACTTTCCTGAATTAATTAAATATTGTTCACAAAAAAGTTATTAAAACTATACACTACTATCCGTTACTGTATCCCACCAATAATTTGTACTCAAAATATTACCCAAGCTTTATAAATATCTTCAAAATAGAAATCTATTTATTAGCTTTTAAGATAATAAGTAACGAAATAAAACAATTTTCTATTGAACAGAATGATTGACATACATCAGGAACCAGGAACAAGTCGAATTTTTACCTAACACTCTTCAAAACAAATAATCAAAAAAACAATTGTTTATACAATTGTCTTAAACTCTATAACGAATTGCCAAATGAATTGAAGATCCTGGATAATTTATATTCCTTCAAAAAAGCATTAAAGAACATATCTTAGGTTCCAGTTTATATCTCTAGTTTTTTCATTTCTGTTTTATTCTTATTTTTGATACTTATCGTCATCATAACCCATTCTAAATTGCGAAATATTCAACTTTTAAGCATACTGCTCCCAGTCATACACATAGGTATTCACTATTTTTGTAAAATTATAACTAAGGTATTCACTATTTTTGTAAAATTATATAATTTTCTGTAAAGTGATCTGTAATTCGATAGCAATATCATTAGGGTATTTGGTTCTCTTTAATATTAAAGAAAAAGAAATTATAACAAAGAAAAAAAAAATAAAAAATAAATAAAAGGATAGATAAATGGAATAAATAATTCAAAATATTAGTAAATTTTTCCTGAAATTATAAGGCCAGACAGCTAACAGCTACGGTCGTTATAAATTGAATATGTACAATATCATAAAATTAAAATTATAATAGATATTTTTGTTTTTTTCTGAATGGAATTAAAATTGAAATAAAAAAAAAAAATTAAATGTAACTTGAAGTACTAACAAAAAAAAATATTGTAAATGAATTGTATATGATCTATTAAATAAAGAAAAAAAAAAAGCTAATTTTAATCTGAGTAAAAAAGCAACAACCCAATTACGAAAGTATAAAAAAGATCACTTATTTGTCGGAAAAAATCTATAAATAGCAAAAGAAAAATCATTATTCAACATGGTGGATTTTTACCTACACTTCTTGGTGCTGTACTATCAGGGATAATTGGAAATTTTATAAAATTAATAATACAACAATTAATAAAATGACAATTTTAAAACCTGAGATTTATGAGAAAATGAAGCAAAATGCGGACGTTGAACTTAATGAGTAGGATAAAAATATGGTACTCAAACTCGTGCAAAACCAATGTATATAGATGCGGTAACTCAATCGCATTTCTCTGAATATAAGAATGTTAGAATACAAGTTGTTCCTAAAGAAGAAGTATATGAAAAAGAAGCTGATGGTGAAGTATTTGATGATGAAATTCAGGAAAATCTTTTAACAAAAGCATTGTCAGCTGCTTCAGTTGGAGAACGTCTTAGAAAAAGAAAATCAATTAGAAATCAAAATGTAAAAATTTTTGAAACTGATATTTTTGAGACATTTGAGACATTATGACCGTTCCTTTAGATAGTTCAAGCCCACCAACGAAAAAACAAAAAACTATAAATAGCAAAGAGTTTAATAATTCATCAAGACGTGTTTTAAGGTCAGCAGCAGGTAATACTTAAACAGAACTTAATTTTCCAATTCGTAAGAATAAATCCGCAAGCTCATGGACAACATACAAGTAAATGATGAATTTTAAGTCACTTTACTCAGTGATTCGTCTATGAACTATGAACTATGATCCAGAAAATTCATTATCATCTTTTACAAATAAAATGAATAAATACATGTGTGATTCAAGGTGGAAAGTCGGTATTTCAGAAAGGTATGTTAATGATTTCGTTAAGAATGGGAAAAAAGTACTCAACTATTTATTAAAGGTTTGCAAAAAGATATGATAGGAGTTAGAACATCATATATTCCATACATAGAAAAACTAATTATATGCGACTGGAAAGTTTTTCTACTACCAACACTAATTCAAAATATACGCCCACTTAATAGGTTTACAAGAAAAGAAGTTGAACGACAGTTGATTTGGGGAATTTTTAATTTTATAAACGATGAAGTTCATTATACACAACCAGCAAAAGCTGAGGAGATGCCTAAAAATATAAGTTATACCACAATATGTGCCACTAGGCCTAAAATAGATATAAAAATAAGAGCAAATTACGCTTATAACCTCGAAGGACTTTTGACAACATGTTTCAATCAAGGATCTTTTAAAGTTACATTTTTTAAAAAATATAAATCACGTGTAATAGAAGCTTTTAAAACTTTCATAGATAGTGTACAATTGATTCCCATTATTAAACCAGATATGTTTTTTATATACACAGTTATAATTGAACAGCAAAAAATAGGTGATAAAGATGTAAGGTGTTTAAGATCTGGTAACATACAGAATTCTTTCACTGATACTGTTAAAGAATTCAGTAATATTCAATATTGCAATGTGGAGAAATCATTTAATAACATTTCATTACTTTTATGTGATAAATATGGATACAAAATAAACTTTTCCAATAGTTCAATTCCAACAAAAATTGTATTACATTTTAAAAAAGTATAAATAAAAGCGATTTTACAAAATTATATATTATTTTATTTTATTCATTATGGAGAGAGTATACTATAAGTATTATTTAATTCAATCTGGTAGAGGACTTGATGATATCGGCTCGTTATTACATTCAAACTTACCTTTTCAAAGAGGTCGTGGATTGGGAAGTTTTTTTGAGGGACTTTTTAGATATTTCAAACCATTATTTCATAACCATTACTTCAGGCGCTGATATTTTGAAAAAAAAGCTTATTAACTCTGGTATCAATGCTTTATCTGATATTGCATCTGGTGCAAATGTAAAAAAAGTTATGCAAGATCATAGTAAAGAGATTGTTAAAAATGTACGACGTGGTGCCGTACGAAAACTGAATGAAATGTATGGTTCTGGTAAAAGAAAACGAAAAGCTGTAAAAAGACCATTCATTAAAAATTTAAAACATTTTACGTCAAAACGACGCAAAGATAATAACAAAAACAAAACAAAAAGATATTTTTAATTAATTATGATTGATTGCATGAAATCTGATTTGGATATTTTTAAAACCCAACCCATTCAGTCTAGCATTTTACGATCTGAAGAAGTTTCCGACAATCCTATTGCTTCTTTAGACAACCCTTCAACTATTAAATTTGTTTCACTGGGTCATGGCGATACATATAGAGATTTGTCTTCTACATATTTGAGATTAAAAGTACAGACCTTAAAGAAAGTTTAACAGAATGGAATAATGATAAAAATGCTGAAGGAAAAATAATAATACAACCAAATGTAGTTAATTACATTTTACATTCTTTAATAAAACAATGTAATGTTCAATTAAATGGCAAAAATATAACACCATCTGATGGAAATTATTACTATAGAGAATGATTATTAAATTATGGTACAAATGTTGCTGCAACTCATTTAGAATGTGCAGGATGGATTTTAGATAAAGCAAATATAGCAAAATCTGATAATAATAGGTCAAAAGAGTGCGAAAAATAATAATTCAACGTAATGTTCTAATAATAATAGCATTCTAATAATAGCATTGTAGTGGAACTTATGGGTAAACTACATGTAGATATGTTTAATCATCCTACTCTACTTATAAATAATGTTGACATTCGTATAGTTTTAACACTTGAAAAACGAGATTTTTATCTTTTTGCAGACGATTCTGATGAATCAGAATTAAAAATTATAGAAACCACGCTATTTATGAGCTATGTTACCGTTAATCCAAGCGTGCTGTTAGCACACAATGCTGTTCTCAGGGAATCCAATGGTAAATATAATTATAAGTTGAAGTAAAAAGTTTTACACTTCCAATGAACAGCTTATCAATATCACTTGATAATGTTTTTATTGGACAGTTGCCAAACACAATAATTTTTTGTATGACAGAAAATGTGGGTTACTCTGGAAAAAGATCAAAAAACCCATACAATTTTAAACATTTTGATATTTGGCAATATGTATTAAACGTAAATGGTGTTCAAATAACTAATTCAGCAATTGAAACCAGTTTTTCAGATGAAAATAATTGCTGTACAAGAGCATACAGTACACTTTTTTCAAGAACTGGAATTTACCACAATGATAAAGGTCATCAGATAACAAAGGCTATGTTTAGTAATGGGTTTTTTATACTAGCTTTTGATTTAACTCCAGATGCATCTGGAAATGAAGTATTTCAAGGTTTACTAAACCAGGGTACGGTTAGAATTCAGGTAAGGCTATCAAAACCACTTTCATCTACACTCACTGCTATTTTTTATGGAGAATTTGATGCAAGCATACAAATTGATAAAAATCGAAATATATTTACAAATCTATAAATAGAATACTGAAACATATATTTGAATATTCGACAAGATGTCATCGTGCTGTGCACTTGTAGATTTGAAGTTTTGTTGTGATGATAAAAATACTTTATTTGTAAAAGATATTGTTTATGTTTAGTTGGAATTAAAGAACCTTGTAAAAAATTTGTAAAAGAGTTTACTTACAAATTTCCAACTAAAGAAATTATAAATGAAAATCACTCTTTCGGAACTGTACATAATGATAAAATTAATAACGAATTAAGACAGGAACTAGAAAAATTTGATGTTATTATAACAAATGAAAAAATAAAAAAGGAGTTTTTAATGAACTACATTAATGAAATAAGTAGAGTGTATGATTTGAGTCAGTTTGAGTCATGAACACTTTAGAAATAATTAGTGTTTTAAAATGTAACAAATTTACAAACAAATATTTTAAGGGAGCTTTAGACAAAATTCCAAAAATAATAGAAAAACCAACTTTTTTAATTGTAAACACTGACAAGATAAAACATCCGGAAACACATTGGTTTGCCCTTTATACTCCAAAGCATGGTTGCACAGAATATTTTGATTCGTATGGTGGAGTTCCAGATAAACCGGAAATTTTGGAATACTTGAAAAATCAGTGTATAGTTTTTAATAATAGGCAGATACAGGGTATTCTTTCAGATGTATGTGGGCAATACTGTTGCGTTTTTGGCTGGTATAGATGTTTTGGTTTAAGTATGAAAACTTTTTTGAATGAATTTCACAAAGATAATTATATAGAAAACGACAATCTGATTATTAATATGTTTTACAATTTATTTGGAAATTTAAATGTTTCACAATCTTGTGTACCTCAGCAATATAATTAATATTAAAAAGCTTTAGCTAAAAGTTAGTAATGGAAGATCAAGGTTCGACCACAAATTTGATGTTGAGCTATACATATTTTCTCAACAGAAATCAGTCATTAAAGTTCTTGTTAGTTTTGATACAGAATCTCTTGTAGCAACTTGCATTTTTCACTGTATTGGAAAAAGGCCAGCTATTTTAAAATATCATGATTGGTGTAAGTTCCATTAGCAATTTTGTGAAACGTACTCGAAACAATCAATAAAGAATACAAAATTATGTTTACAATATGGGTTAAGAATTGTTATTGGTCCATGTCTTAGTATTAACAAGGAGCAAGCTGACACATTTTACAATTTAATTGATTTTTTTCAAGCTGTAATGATACACAATAAAAGTGCTGAATCAAATGTACGGGAATATGTAAAAAATATATAAAATATATATCTATATATATATATATGTATCTTTAAATATATAAAAACGTGTCAAGAAAAACATGTTATGAAATTGCATGAAGAAATATATATTCCAATACAACGTTATAGCGTTCAATGCAATTATTCTAAATTGTTTTTTGAAATACCTGTACTACTAGAAAATAAAATTTGTAGTATTTTAGTCAACAATAAATGAAAAATTTGTAATATTTATTTAATTTATTTTTCTTATGAAATACTTATAGATACATATACATTTATACAAATATTCTTATATATTATTTTAGGCTATAAATTATTTCTAAAAAATTCTGTAAAATAGTGAGGATCTCCTTCTTGGTTATTTATTTCCCAAATTTGTTGCTCATCTGTATCTTCATCTAAGACTTGAAACGGTGGTATGAATTCTTCAGTTTCCATTAATTCCTTCTCATCTACAGTAGATGTAATTTCATCAACTTGGACATCATTTTATGTACTGACTATTGCAGTTTCCTCAGTAAATGGAAATGTTGTTGAATCAGCTGCCATTTTTGTAAAATATCTTACAAAAATTGAATTAAAAATGATTTGCCAGTAAAATTGATCCGCGTTATAAACTGTAGAACACAGCAAAAATTTAAAGTTTTCAGATCATATAAATAAAGAAATGTAAAATTGAATTTTTAAAACTAGTTAAATGCTGTAAAATTCATGTCAAGATGTTAAATAGTAAAAGAAACACATAGACCAGCTAGAAAAAGGTATCATAGAAGAAAAGTCAAGCAGAAAGAGTAAATGATACCTGGCAAATTGATCTAGTGGAAATGATTCCTTATAGAAAATTCAACAAAGGTTTTAAATATACATTTCAGCTTTAATCGAACTTTGAAAAATTTAATGTGGAAAATATTTAGTTTACAAAGAAACTAAAAGTGGATTAATATATTGCAATCTTTATTAAACACATATAATTCCACTAAACATAGAACAACTAAATTACCTCCTGAAAAAAATTCTAAGAAAAATGAAAAATTTATTATAAAAAATGTTCACATGCAATCTACAATTACTCTAAAGAAAGTTGGAGACTATGTTAGAATAAGTAAATACAAAAAATCTTTTGAAAAAGGTTATCAACCGAATTGGTCTACTGAAATTTTTAAAATTATCAAAGTAAACACTACCTATCCGATCATATATTAGCTGGTTGATTATAAAAATGATTCAATATTTGGTGGATTTTATGAGGAAGAACTCACATCTGTTAAACATCCAAACGTATATCTTGTCGAGAAAATTTTAAAGAAAAAAGGCAATAAAGTTTTTGTTAAATTGCTTGGGTTTGACGAAAAACATAACACATGGATAAATTCAAAAAATATTGTTTAATATCTGTAAAGGATCTGAAAAACTTGCTAACATCTGAAAAATAAAATAAAATCTTAACATCTGAAAATAAAATAAAATTCTAACATCTAAAAATTAAAATAAAATCCTAACATCTGAAAAATAAAATAAAATCCTAACATCTGGAAAATAAAATAAAATCCCAACATCTGAAAAATAAACTAAAAACCTAACATCTGAAAAATAAAATAAAATCCTAACATCTGAAAAATGAAAATAAATTTAGAACAGTACAAAATTTATTTGAAATAAATCTTTATATAAAATTGTTAATATAAAAACATAATTCTTAATCTTTTGTTGAATTTTTTCTCTGGATTAGGACTGAATAAAACACAAAAAAAATTATCTTTGCGAGAACGTTTTGTATATTTTCTATACTTTTACAAGGCTAAAAAAAATTTTTAGAACTTTATATATTGTTTTTTAACTCATTAACATTTTGTAATTACATCCTACCATAAGATAATAATTTAAGGTCGTCTAATAAACTTTTTAGACATTATAAATATTCTTAAAAAAATTGTAAATTTAACATTATTTACCCACAAATAAAAAAATAAAAAATTATAAAAAAAGAGTTTAACAAACAAAAAAAAAAATTATATAAATATTAATAATTTAACACGAACAAAATGTACTAATAAATTACAACAACAATTATATAATTATGGTTGTCGTAATATGGTTATAACTATTCTATGGTTGTTTGTGAAATTCTTAAAAAGTCTTTCTATTTTATTTGATAATTGTGGTATATATTGGAACTTTAAATATTTTATATTTTCATTTGGTGGAACGGTGTGTATCATGCCTATGTTGTTGTGGTTATCTGTATGTTTAGATAAATAATTGTTGTAAATCTTGTAAATAAAAAATATTGGATAATTATTTTGAACTAGTAGATCTTTCATTATGTTTATATTTTTATTTAAAAATTCTTTTGATGAAATTTTGTAAATTTTGTTGAGAATATTTATAACAACATTTTTCTTGTGGTGTATAGGATGGTTGGATAAAAAATTTAGCGTTCTCGTCGAAGTGGTGGGTTTCCTGTACCAATACGTCGATATAGTGCCATTACTATTTCTAATTATATATACATCGAGAAAAGGTATTTTGTTGTCTTTTTCTATCTCTAGTGTGAATTTGAGTTAATTATGAAAACTATTAAAACATGATACCACGGTGTCTATTTTATCATTAGGGACAGCTAAAATCATATCATCTACATATATCTTCACAAACGGTATAACAAAATTAAATTGTTTAAGTACACCAGTAATTACGAAATTCATCACTACGTTTGCTATTGATGGACTAGGTGGATTATCCATAGTGCTACCATCTAATTGTTTATAGATTTGTCCGTTGAATTTAAAATAACTCGATTCAAAAATAAAATCTATTAATTCCAAAAATAAATCTAAACTTTTTTTCGTGTATTTTGAAATATGTTGCCATTCGTCCTCAATTATTGATATGAATAATCTCTTCGGTATATTGGTAAATAAAGATACCACATCTAAAGAAATTATCATATAATTTTGTAGTAAATTAATGTTTTTCACCTCTTTCGCGAACTCTGTTGAATTATTAATACTATATTCGAACGTTTTAATGTAATTTAATAATATTTCATGCATAAACTTGGTAATGCCACTTGACGGACTGTTAATGCATACAGGAAACCCACCAATTCGGGGAGCGCGCTAAATTTTTTATCCACACCACATATATATATTATCCACACAATATATACCACAATTATCAAATAAAATAGAAAGACTTTTTAAGAATTTCACAAACAACCATAGAATAGTTTTTTATAATAGTAAGACAGTTTTCAACTTTTTTTCTAAATTAAAAGATAAGGATAATAAATTCCAACAATCGAATCTAATATATACAATTGATTGCACTATATGTAATTCATGTTACATTGGACAAACTAAACAATTTTTGAAAAATAGAATGAATCAACATAAATATGATTGTAAGAATATAAATATAAATAAAGAAGGAAAAACGGCTCTGGCACAACATCATTTTGAACAAGAAAATCATATTTTTAATTTCGATGACGTCAAAATTCTAGACAAAGAAAAAAATTGGCTTAAGAGAAACATTAGCGAAATGATATATATTCAATTAAACTCGAATAACATTAATTTCAAAACTGATACACAAAATTTAAACTTCATATATAAATCACTATTATGTGACTATAAAGAATGCATTACAAACAAATAATATCAAGAATTTTTTCTACCTGATGTATTAACGACAATATAAAATTCATATAGTAATAAGTTAATATAGGCAATAAAATATAGGTCAATAGGGATTATGTTATTTTTTTATTTCGGTTTTTTTGGTCTGTCTATTTTGATATGTGTTATATATGATATGACAAGTGTAATATATACATTATTATATAATTGTGTTGTAATTTATTAGTACATTTTGTTCGTTTTAAATTATTAATACTTATATAATTTTTTTTTTTGTTTGTTAAACTCTTTTTCTATAATTTTTTATTTTTTTATTTGTGGGTAAATAATGTTAAATTTACAATTTTTTTAAGAATATTTATAATGTCTAAAAAGTTTATTAGACGACCTTAAATTATTATCTTATGGTAGGATGTAATTGCAAAATGTTAATGAGTTAAAAAACAATATATAAAGTTCTAAAAAATTTTTTTAGCCTTGAAAAAGTATAGAAAATATACAAAACGTTGGCGCATAGATACATTTTTTTGTGTTTTATTCAGTCCTAATCCAGAGAAAAAATTCAAGATTAAAACATTAAGGACGCAGATTAAAACATTAAGGAAGATTAAAACATTAAGGACGCAAAAAAGAAAGCTGAATATAATTCTTAATATATAGTAAATCTTAATATAGAACCAATTCTATAACATAAAAAACTCATTTACGAGGAAATAAGTAATTTTTTCGATTTCCTCTCGGAAATCGTTATCTTCAAATACCGCAACTTTTTGTTGCGGTATAAATACAATATTACTTAGGGTCTCGAAGACCCACTTTTCACCGTTTTACGTTTACGGTGTTTATTTTTTTTATTTTATTTATTTTATAGAGCCTACTTGGCTCCATATCGTTAACCTTTAAAAATTTTTTTAAAAGTTTTTTTTTTTTTAATTAAATAATTCCACAAGTTTTCTTTTTTTGGTGGAATTTGGTGTTGTTTCATGATATGGAAAATGATGCGCCAGCAAATGTTCAATTTGCTCTGGTGGCTCATAAAATGAGTGTTGTTGTTGCTCTTGTTGTTGATGATGTTGCTATAGTTGCTGTTGTTGCTGCTGGTCATGATAAAGAGGCATTTTCGCCATCTTTTTCTTTTTTGTAGGCGCCTGTATTGTTACATCATCCAACACGTAAACTTTATCAAATTCCTGTGCCATCCTGCTTGCTTCAAATTAAACTAATATTTTTATAAAATCTCGATGTATTATATTTCGATGTATACAAATTTCGAGTAATATTAAAACAAAATAAAAACTTTAGATCTAGTTACATTCTTGCAAATATTTTCTAAGTGGAAAGGGTAAAATCTATCAAAAATGTCAATTGTTTATAATGCTGCTAATATTTTTTAAGCAGAATTTATTAAATTGCAGTTTGATTACAATGTTGTAATACTGTTTTCTATTAAAAATACGTATAAGATGAGAATCTAATTATTAACGAAATATAATATATTATAGTATCATTTGGTTACAAATTATATCTTTAAGATAAGTTTAAATTAAATTGTAGTTAGAAAATTACAATGTTGCATAGAATTTTCTATTTACATCTTAAGATAGGATTAAGATGAGATTTTAGTTAAAACAACCAAAATTTATTAAAGTGTCATTTTAATTTAAGAGAATGAATCTGTATTGAAAATTTAATATTATTCTGTTATTCAAGCATTTAACATCTGAAATCTTATAAAGAAAATGTCGAAAAAATTATTTTACAAAGGTTTCTTACCGAAACTATTACGCCCTACATAATAGAAAGCGAGAATTCGACATTTGTTAAACGGTTTAATATGAACTGTTTAACATTTTGTGGAGAGAGCTTTGAACATCAAGGTCCTGCGTACCTCAGTCTTAGATCCGCTCATGAACTTAAATTTAGCGAATTTTGGGATGTAATTTCTAATATTTTTCAAAGTAATTCTGAAGGTAGTTATTTATAATTCATTTTTTGTTTCATTTATTATAAACTATTTTTATTTTATGTCCATAGGCTTAAGTACAGACACTTTTTGTTTAACAGTTACCCGTGTTAGATTACCCTCTGTTAGAGGTAGAAATAATAAATATTCAAATTATAAAGAGGAATGCTTAAAAAGGAAAAGAATAATAACAATAAAAAACAGCGATAATTTAAGTTTACCACGTGCATTTGTTGTTTCAATAGCTAAAATTGAAAAATTTATTGAATATGAAAAAATTCGAAAAAATATAGGAAAACTTCAAACTTTAATAGCTTCAAAATTATTAAAAACATCAAAAATAACAATTCCATCTGAAGGTTGCGGAAATCTTGAATTGAATCAATTTCAAAAATTTTTACATAAACACAAAGTTGTTGTATATAAATATGGAACAAGGGGTGCAGAAGTAATATTTGAACGATTTAATAATAGAAAAAAAATTAACTTGCATAATAATAATCATTACAATGTAATGTAAAGTTCATAAAAGTTGTAGGACTCATATATGTGGTTAATATTTTTGTAAAATTTGTGATAATCATGTTCCTGAAAACCATAAATGCTTCATTCAGCAAGACAAAACAAAAGTAAATTTTGAAAACTGCATTTCCGTATTTTATGATTTAGAAACAAGAGAAGAAGAAATTAACTCTACAAAAATAAAAGAACATGTTCTAAGTTTATGTGTGGCTCAACTGAGATGCTTTAAATGCATAAACATTGATTCTCTATACTTCTGTCAAAAATATCAATTAAGAGAAAGAATTTTTAAAACGAAAAATGTGATAGAGGATTTCATGGAATTTATTTTAAAATTAAGAAAGGAATTCAAAAAGATTGTCATAAATGCTCATAATGGACAGGCCATCAGTTTATTCTCAATTATATACTCAATAAAACTGTACTTGAGCCAAAGTTAATTATGCGAGGTACAAAAATCATTGTTATGATAATTGATAATAATAAATTTATTGATTCTATGAAATACTTGGTCTTGGGAAAATTACCGAAAGCTTTTAATTCATCGATCAATTTGAAAATGGATTATTTTCCGCATCTATTTAATAAATTGGAAAATGAAAATTACATTGGCACACTTCCAGCAATTAAATACAATGAAACTATAACTCTAATACAATGAAAGCAGATGAGCGTAATGATTTTTTAATGTGGTATGTACAAAATAGAAACTCAGAATTTAATATGGAGAAAGATATTTTAGAATACTGTAAAAATTATGTTGAAATTCTAATTAAAGCATGTCTGGTTTTCAGAAATTTTTTTTAGAAGAATGTAATGTGGAACCGTTTTTAGAGGCAACAACAATAGCTTCCGCCTGTAATCTTGTATATAGAAGAAACATTCTCAAATTGAATAATATAGGTATTATACCAGGAAAAGCGTATAGGATGGTAGACAATCAGTCAAAAATTGCCATGCAATGGCTTATTTGAGAAAATTTGATTTGAAATGTGCATTTAATGGAAAACAAAAATAAATTGGAAATGTTAGGGTCGACGGATTTTGCGAAGAGACTAACGAAATATTTGAATTTTACGGTTCCTATTATCATGGATATCCAAAATGTTTAACAAACCAGAGGGATATACCATTACATGATAACTCTGGCAATACTTTGAATATATGATATGAAAAAACATTAATGAGATCAAAGTTTATAAAATCATGTGGATATAAAATATGTGAATTCCGGGAGCTAATGAGACACAATGAAAATATGAGATATTTAGAAAATCATTCATTAATTAATTTAGTTCGTTTAATTCCTCGTGATGCATTTTATGGTGGAAGAACTGGAAATACATATTATAAATGTAAACAAGGAGAAAAAATTAAATACATAGATGTATGTTCCTTATACTCATATGTTTGCAAACGAGGGCAATTTCCCATTAACCATCCTAAGATTTATGTTGGAGAAGATACTTGCTCCAAGTTAAATAGAATGACTATAGACGGTATAATTAAATGTAAAATCTTACCACCAACAAATCTATTACACCCCGTGTTACCTGTCAAACAAAATAATAAATTGATGTTCTCACTATGTAACACTTGTAGTGAACAAAAATGTCAAGGAAAATACTGTGAACATACAGACGATGAAAGAGCATTAGTAGGAACTTGGGTAATTGATGAAATTAAAAAAGCAATTGAAAAAGGGTATAAACTTTTAAATATTTATGAAGTTTGGGAATACGAAACAGTAAAATATGACAATTGCAATGGTATTGATGGTTTATTCACTAAAATGATGAACAAATTTATAAAGATTAAACAAGAAGCTTCTGGGTGGCCAATAAAATGTCAAACTCAAAAAGAAAAGGAGGAATATATTGATAGTTTTTTTAAAAAGGAAGAAATTAAATTAGAATACGATAAAGTAGTTAAGATCTTTTGCTAAGATTATTTGGGGAATTTGGGGCAAAGAGAAAATCAACAACAAACCACCATTATAAATCAACCTCTTAAACTTTACGAGTTAATAACAAACCCCTCTGTAGAAGTATGTCACATATTTCCAGTAAATGAAGAAAACATAGTGATTAGCTGGAAATATAGAGAAGAAGCTGTAACTTCTCTATCTACTGTCAACGTAAATTTCGCTGCTTATACAACAACACATGTTCGTGTTCAACTTTACAGTTATCTAGAGAAGCTGGATAGTAGAGTATTATATTATGACACCGATCCAGTGTTGTATATTTGCGAGAAGGAAAATGTGAAACGGAAATAGGTGAATTTGTAGGAGACATGACTGAAGAATTAGAATGTTATGGTATAGGAAGTTATATTACAGAATTTGTAAGTGGTGATCCCAAGAACTACGCTTACAAAATTTACTGTACAAAACATAATACAGAAAAAATATTTAAATTTAATTAAGATGGTAGTTCTTTACCGCATGGATATAACAGAAAAAAGCACATGTTGATAAGTAAATGAAAATAGTATTTATTCAAATTTGTACATTTTTATTTGTATTGTAAAAATATTTGTTTGTATATTAATTTAAAATTTTTAAGAATGTAATAAAGATTTAAACAAAAAAAATTCTACATGTAAAAGTAGACATTATTTACATATATATACTAAGTATATACAGTTCTATACTTTCGATTTTCTTTATTATGATTAAATTTTTCAGAATCTTAATAAATTTACAATAAATTCTTGTTATTACTAGAATATTGTAATTTTTTAAAACCAGGAACTAAACTATCATAGAATCATTCAACTTTTCATTATATTCTTTTTATATCAATTCCTTGCTTTGACTCTATAACTAGTGATTTGTATACTCGTATATTAATTTAACAATAATAAAAACAAGTCTTAAATTTTTTTAGTTTAAAACTAGAAATTTTTGAATTATTTTTTATTCCATACAAAAACAAAAAAAAAAATAAAAAAAATAAAAAAATAAACATAAATGCATATCAAGAGTAAAGAGTAGGTATATATTTAGTTTAATCAGTTCCATATTTTTGACTTGCTGTTTGTTTTCTTTTTATTCATATTTTCTGAACATTCTTAATTCAAAAATAAAAAAAAACGAGGAAGAATACAGTTGTCTTTGTCAACTCTTAGATACCCGTACGAACCGTTAGTATGTTCACAGCCTGTCACTCTGCTTACAATATTATTTTTTTAATATTTTAGTATTTTAAAATAATTTGGGTGAATTTTATAATTTCTAGAACTATGGGTTGTACATATATTCAAACTATATGTTTATATGTACATTCTTCAAAAGCAGATTCTAAGCTGACACATAACGATTATCAATCCAAAACTTTTTCAAATATTCTATAGTACCATTTAATACTAAGCGGTAAATGTATATTAAATTTACTTAGTACAAAATAATAAATATAATTCTAAATATTATATTATATTATATTTAAATATTCCATTGACAGAATAATTTCTTATAAGTACAATAAAATACATATATGTATGTAAATACGGCACTATATAATATACATCTATACTCTTATCATTCACTCACTAGTGGCATATACGATATGTAAATAAACATGATTTTATATAAGTATGTATATATATCAATATCATATAAATAAAAATTCTTCAAGCAACCGTTATGTTGTTTATTTATTTACATTTTTTTGTACTACGCATTATATCCTCAACAATTTCAAATTATCGAGTAAAACAAAATGCAAAAAATTTGTTGAAGAAATTTGTTAGAAAATTTGAAAAAATCAAGTAACACTTTCGTCAATTATATAGTAACCCTATATTATTAAAAAAAGTTGTTAACAGAAATAAGAGTATAATGTTGAAGCTTTAATTTTTGTGTATTACTTCAAAAAAATTTGAACAGGTGTTCAAGTTACAGGTGTTTAAAAATAGGAAATTTTAAAAAGAGAAAAAGAAAGATTTAGAAGATTTACTTCCTTTAATAGACCCATCATTCATGAATTTTATAAAAATCTTCCTACTGAAGATTTACCAGATATCCATCCAGATCTAATTGTCGACGACTCATGCCCAGACGCTTAAATTAATGTAAATTTTTTTTATTTAACATCAGTAAAAACGTTGATTATATTTTGATAAAACCGCTTAAGTAGACATAAGTTTGTTGTTTGAAATGTTGTATTTTTTTTTAAATCACTTAACTGATTTAGTTCTTCTAAATGATTTTTTTAATTTATATTATAACCACTTATTTATTTTATTTTTAATTAATTACTATATAATGTATATATAATACACATATAAAAAGTAGCTGAATTTCTAAAACTAATCACAATACATACAAAAAAACTCAAAAAATTCGTTTTATTACACTTTCATAACAGTATTGTCATTGAAGTTAAGATTGTTACGGCTAAAAATATCCAAAACCCTGACATGCTACGACCTTTGCACCTGTACCATAAATATACGCAGCAATATTGACCATAAACTTCTGAAATTTCTCTCTGTAATCTTTTGTAATTGCATACAGTGCAGGAGTTTTCTGAAATTTTTTTTAAAAACTGATGAAGTTCTTTCTGAACAGGAGTTTAACCATAAGAATCGAAAAATTCTACACAACCATTTCCAGGCACAAAAATGCATATAAAATGTTTACCTGGCTTGGTATGAACATCTGTATTTACTACTAGAAATGCGGGTTTTCGAATATGTTTAGGAAGTTTATCTAGAGGAAAATTTTTGTATTTCCTTTTAAGTACTCAATCATAAATTTTTGTATTTCCTTTTAAGTAGTGTTTTAGAAAATCTTTGATGATACGACGTTAAAATGATATCAAATTTCTCCATTAATGTGACAAGTTATTTTGCTTGTTCGTTAAATACATTTCCGAATTCATAGCTTTCAATAATATTTGGTATGAAATCTTTTGTAGGAAATTTGTATTTTATTTCTTTAGTGCTACTTGGTATGTAATATTTGATTAATTTAAAGTACGTAAGTATTGAGCTATTTATAGATTTGTATAGAGATTGCGATTTTTATCTATTTACACGTTTGCATAGAATTCTCCATAAACTAGAGCTGTTGATGCAGTTGGTTTTGATAATCTTGCCTCCATTTGTACAGTTGATTAAATAATCCTTGACATATTTCATTACCTGATGCATCTGGTGTTAAATCAAAAATCAATAAAAAGAAACCACTTGTAAATATAAGTTTTGTTATTTGATCGTTATTCGTTATGATAGATTCCTGTTCCAGAGAAGAGTGTATGATAAGCTCTCATATTGCAATTATTATCGTCAGAAAAATTTCTTCCTATCATATTTTTGATCATTTTCCCGAATATCCAGCATTTTCGGTCATACAAAATATAATTGTATTTGCTAATTGACGAATGAAAACATTGTTTAATGAAATCGAAAAGCTGTTGTTAGGAATCGTGAAATTTTTTACTTCCACTCTTTTATAATGATATTTAGCATTTGATTTTTTTAGAACTGCATTATGGGCTAGTAATACGCTAGGATTTATTGTTACATGTCGCAAAAATAAGTTAGCTTCCAAAATTTTTAATTGCGATTCATCAGAGTCATCAGCAAATAAGAAGAAATCCGGTTTTTCTAGAGTAAAAAGTATTCGAATATCCGCGTTATTTTTTAAAAGTGTAGGTTGATTAAACATGAAGTTTTCCTATAAGTTCAACATAATTACTATTATGATATAGTTTTTGACGTTCCTTTCAACCATTATTAACAGATTTAGCTATATTTGATTTATCTAATCTCCATCCAGCACATTCTAAATAAATGCTTGCAGCATCAGTTCCATAACTTAAGAGAGATTCAATATAAGCTCTCTAATGGTAATTTCCATCTGACGGAGTAATATTTTTACCATTGAGTTGTACATTACACTGCTTGATCAGAGAAAGTAGTAGATTATTAACCACACTGGGATGTTGAAGGGTTGAAGGGATGTTGAAGGGTGTCTGCAGCGTTATCATCACGCCATGGTGCTTTTTTTTAAATCTGAACTTTGATTTTTATGTATATTGAAGATAAATCCCTGAATGCGTCGCCATGGCCTAATGAAACGAATTCCATAGTTTAAGGACTATCCAAAGAAGCAATAGGATTATATGATGCCTCTTCAGATATTAAGATACTTGCTTGTATTGGTGGGCTAGTAAATAAATCTAATTCTGATTTAATACATTCGTTCATTTTATGTTTTTAATCAAAGATATCTCGTTTTTGAATTTTTCTACGTTTACTCTTAGCTTTACGTTTCTCTTGCTTTGAATGAGTTAAGGTGGTTGAGTAACTTCTGTTTATAGCTCTTCTTCTTAATACCACTTCCACACATGTCATTTAGTTTGTTTACAGCTCGATGTCTTTTTTAATGCTTCATTGCCTCTTTCTTGCAACACTTCTTTTGGATTTGCCCGGAAACAATATCAGATAGCTCATTAATTCCGGTATCTAAAGTTTCTTTCTTTACTAAGTTCAAACCGAATGATATGAGTGGTTTCAAATATTTAAACAATCCTCCAAAAAAAAACTTCCAAGTCCACGACCTCTTTGATATTGCACACTTGAATACACTAAAGGTCCAATATCATCAACATCTCTACCAGTTTGAACTAAATAAAACTTGTTATATGAACGATTCATGTTATAAGAATAAATTATATTATCTTGTTGACTTATTTAATCTTTTGAAATGCAAAACAATTTTGGTAGGCATTTTACTTCTAGAAAAATTTAAATTGTATCCATATTTATCGCATAGTAAAATTAAAATACTATCAAATTTCTCTTTTCCAAGATTGCAATACTGAACTTTATCAAATTCTATTATGAAATCTGTAAACGGATTTGTTGCATTAATAGTTCTCATACATCTTGCCATTGCATCACTAACATATTGCGATTCTATTATATCTGAATAAATAAAAAACATGTCAGTTTTCGTTTCCGGAGAATCTGATAACATATATATTAACCCTTGATATGATTCAAGTATTTTGGGTTTAAATTTTTTTAAGTTTTTTGGATGGAAAGAACTTGTTGAAGACAAGTTTTCAATAAAAAATTCACTGAATATCCAGTGCCAGCTAGAATTCGTATTTCTGCCTTAAATCTTTGCACACTTGATTAGTGGTTTTTATTTTAAATTTTCCATCCTAAACATAGTTAGTATCATTTGAAATAAAATTATAGATTTCTCATATTACCTCACCTGTTTTCTTGTGTATCCTGGATTCGGGTGATATTCTGAATGAGGGTAAGTAGTAACAAAATTTTCCAATCGCATCGTAGTTCTTCCTCGCTATAAAGAATATAAGTTTTTCCAATTCCAATTTTATTTTAGAAATTCCTCCTTTTCACTGGCTCTTATTCGAATTGAAATGTTGTGGAAATTTATTTGTAAATTTTGATAAAGTATTTTCTGGATAATATTTAATTGATGCTTCACTTAATATGGATACCTAAAAATCATCTTCATGATGCCTTATTTGAAACGTTTCAATGGTTGCGTAGATACATTAGAAGCAGATTTCGCTTTTGGCTTTTTGCGAACAGGGAAATTTAGTTGCAGTTGTTTATCACCCTCTTTTGTGGATGATCGAAGTATTCCTTTTGGTTTTTTTGGACTTTCAATAGGAGCACTTAGAAGGAGCATTTATAGATGGTTTTAAACGTGTTAACCGTGTTCCTGTTGAGGCTACTGAGAGTGCTCTTTTCCGCAAAAATAAATCGTTTTTTATATTATCAAAAACATCATCCTTATCCTCACCCGAAGGCACTAAACTCGAATATTAAATAGGATCATATTCAAAAAGCTCCTCCTTAGTTCCTGAATTAGTTTGTAAACCTATATTTTTATACCCGTATGAACTATGTTAAAGGGTATAATAAATTTGCCATTACGTTTGTGACACCTTAAAGGAGTCGAGCTAGATATAGTGTCAAAGGTATGGATCGGCTCAGAATCGAATTCTGAGTCGATTAAGCCATGTACGTCCGTCCGTCCGTCCGTCCATCCGTCCGTCCATCCGTCCGTCCGCACGATAACTCAAAAAATAAAGGAGCTAGGAGGCTGAAATTTTTTTTACGGCACTTTTGCAAAATTGTTAGTTTTGCTATTTAAATCCAACATTTTCGGTCGGCGGGTTCGAGTAGCTGCCATACAACTTCTATCTTTATATAGAAATAACTCAGTATCTATTCAAGCTAGGTTTCTGAAATTTTGCAAATGATGATCAAGTTTTATGGCAACCACTTTTGCAAAATTTGGTTGTGGTGGTGCGGCCGGTTCGGGTAGCTGCCATACAACTTCTCCGTTTAAATGAGAATAACTCAGTGTCTATTGAAGCTAGCAACTTGATATTTAGTAACAAGGTGTCGAGTTACAGGCCAACAACTTTTGTAAAACTTGGTTGGCCTAGAGCAGCCGGTTCAGGCTTCTTGCACCTCTTCGAACTTAATAAAGCTGGCGTCTGAAATCTTGCAAATGATGATCAAATTTTATGGCAACCACTTTTGCAAAATTTGTTTGTGGTGGTGTGACGGGTTCTGGTAGCTGCCATACAACTTATCCGTTTAAATGAGAATAACTCAGTGTCTATTGAAGCTAGGAACCTGAAATTTAGTAAAGAGGTGTCGAGTTATAGGCCAACAACTTTTGTAAAATTTGGTTGGTCTAGAGCAGCCGGTTCAGGCTTCTTGCACCTCTTGGAACTTAATGAAGCTAGGCGTCTGAAATCTTGCAAATGATGATCAAGTTTTATGGCAACCACTTTTGCAAAATTTGGTTGTGGTGGTGTGACGGGTTCTGGTAGCTACCATACAACTTATCCGTTTAAATGAGAATAACTCAGTGTCTATTGAAGCTAGGAACCTGAAATTTAGTAAAGAGGTGTCGAGTTATAGGCCAACAACTTTTGTAAAATTTGGTTGGTCTACAGCAGCCGGTTCAGGCTTCTTGCACCTCTTGGAACTTAATGAAGCTAGGCGCAATAGATTCAGGTAGCTGTCATACAACTCCACAATTTACATAAATATATCTCTGTAGTTCGGTACTAAAACATCTGAATGTTTTTAAAAGATGATCAAGTTTTATAGAAACAGGATATATTACGTTCATACGGGTATCCCAGAGTTGACACAGTCTACTCTACTGCACTCTTCCTCGTTCTGTATGAATTTGTATTTGTTTGAACGCTAGTACTTTTTTCTTCAGGTTTTGGACGAGTTTGTGTAGCTTTAGATTCAAGTATGTACTGTTTGTTAATTGATTCGATGGGCTTTTTGAACATTCGTTTTCGTCTTCTGTTGCTAAATTTCATCAAGTTTTGCGGTATGAGTACCAATTCTGGCTGTCAGTTCATTTATTATTTAATAAAATATTTTTTATATTTTTATCATTGTCATAAAGTTCATTATTGTTAATGATATTCCTCTTTAGTTTATTGTATAAATCTGGTTGAATAACAATCATGCGTTGCAATGTGTTTGTTGATTTTTCATATATTGAAATAAGTTTTTCTAATAAATCAGATAAAACTGCACCAATTAGCATTGGTAAGAAGCTTCCTTTTTGAATAATATATTTGCGTTTATTATTCATTGTTCTTTTTGGGCAATCTAAATATCGAAGTTGCATTTTATACTTTTTATACCCGTACAATAGGATCGGGTATAATAAAATTACTCCTCCGTTTGTAACACCTCGAAATAAGCGAGCTAGATATACCTTCAAAGGTATGGATCGGATCAGAAAAAAATTCTAAGACTTTTGAGCCATGTCCGTCCGTCCGTCAGCACGCTAACTCAAAAACTAAGAAAGCTAGAATCTTGAAATTTACACAAAATATTCTGAGAGTAATTTGTAGGTTCCCTATTTTTTTTGGTTGAGTTTGGACAAAAACTTAGGGTAGCTCTCGAACACCTAACTTTTAGATCCCCACATTTTTTTTGAAATAGAGTTATGAAATTTCTCACAAAAATATTAATTTTATTTTTAATAACTTTTTTTTGTAGCCCCACCCGTTACGGAGCTACAGCTCCCCAAAGGTTCAAAAAAGCTCTATATTTAAATTGTTATAGCACAAGTTGTTTAAGGTATATCTTCATTTTGAAAGTATATATACAGTAAATATATATTTGTAGTATACGGTGTCTTAATTTACCGTTATGCGAAACTCAAATTTTACAAAATCCTTTAACCCTTCTATCTTCTAAACGGTTTAAGTTGGAAACTTGAAATTTTAACAGAAGTTAGACCTTTGAAAATAAGTATGAGTCATTTCAGAAATTTTTTTTATATCACCCCCCGTTTAGGAGCTGTAAGGGATCAAAAACTGAAAATTTCCTATTTTTAAAACCCTGTAACTTGAACACCTGTTCAAATTTTTTTGAAGTAATGCACAAAAATTAAAGCTTTAACATTATACTCTTATTTCTGTTAACAACTTTTTTTAATAATATAGGGTTACTTTATAATTGACGAAAGTGTTACTTGATTTTTTCAAATTTTCTAACAAATTTCTTCAACAAATTTTTTGCATTTTGTTTTACTCGATAATTTGAAATTGTTGAGGATATAATGCGTAGTACAAAAAAATGTAAATAAATAAACAACATAACGGTTGCTTGAAGAATTTTTATTTATATGATATTGATATATATACATACTTATATAAAATCATGTTTATTTACATATCGTATATGCCACTAGTGAGTGAATGATAAGAGTATAGATGTATATTATATAGTGCCGTATTTACATACATATATGTATTTTATTGTACTTATAAGAAATTATTCTGTCAATGGAATATTTAAATATAATATAATATAATATTTAAAATTATATTTACTGTTTTGTGCTTAGTAAATTTAATATACATTTACCGCTTAGTATTAAATGGTACTATAGAATATTTGAAAAAGTTTTGGATTGATAATCGTTATGTGGAAGGTTAGAATCTGCTTTTGAAGAATGTACATATAAACATATAGTTTGAATATATGTATAACCCATAGTACTAGAAATTATAAAATTATTTTAAAATACTAAAATATTAAAAAAATAATATTGTAAGCAGAGTGACAGGCTGTGAACATACTAACGGTTCGTACGGGTATCTAAGAGTTGACAAAGTCAACTGTATTCTTCCTCGTTTTATTTGTGATAACTTTTTTTTTAAACTTTGCTATTCCCGTTAAGAATATTTAATGAAATCTCACACATAGTTTTTACTATCTCAGAATCACAATTTTTAATTAAAATATTTCAAAGTTTTGATGATGAAATTCATTCATCATTTTGAAACATAAATTTTTTGGAGCTCTTGAAATCTTCCGTTTACTTCTTTTACTTTTAAATCTTTCAGAATGGATAATGGATAAGGTTCTCTATTTATAATTTTATTTACCATAACAATTTTCTTTGGTCCACTTTTCATTGTAACCATGTTCAAAATTTTCCTTCTTTTTACGTACTCGTACTAAGTCTCCAAGAAAAATATCAACGAATAATGTAGGATCTTTTTGAAAGCGTTTTTTGAAATTGTTATAAATTGTTTTAGCATGTTTTGGTTGAACTTCTGTAGGACGAAATTTTGTGGTACTATGTATAGACATATTATAACTATTAATGATTTGAGGCAAAATATCAATGTATCTTTTACTAGAACTTTCTGTAAAATATTTGAACATTTTTTCTTTTAATGTTCTATTAAATCTTTCTATCACTGCAGCTTTATTTGTAGCTTTATTATTTTTTAAAAAACTTTTAAAGTTTATATTTTTAAATTGTCTACCTTCATCAGATTGTACTGTTTCTGGCTTTCTTTGACTTTCTTTTACTAAAAGCTTTTGTAACTTCAGATCCCGTTTTTCGTTTTGAAGGTAACACCCAAGCGAATTTTGAAAATGCATCAATAACAGTTAATAAAAACGTATTATCGTTATTACAGTTTTTTAATATTTTTAAGTCACATAAATCTATTTCCCATAACTGATCAATTCTTTGTAGTAGGTGGTGGTTTCTAGGAATTTTTTTCTTTATTGGATAGTGTAATTTATATACTGGTTGACTTTTTAACCAAGCTTGAATTTTTTTATGAGATATTTTTTCCTTCTTTAATGCATTATGAAGTTTGCTAATAGAGCCATACAAATTTTCCGTGTTCTTATCGAAAAATACTTTAGCTATCTTTGAGTTGACATTACTCATTTTAGTTTATTGATGTGTTTTTTAAAAGACTGAAAATATTTAAATTATACCTAAGCATTTTATATCTTTTTATTGAACTGGGGGACAGTGCTCTTTAACTACTCAAGTCAATATAGATCTCGTAGGACCACTACCTTCTTCAAATGGGCTTTAATACCTACTAACCGCCATAGATCTTTTTTCTCGGTGGCCCGAAGCAGTAACAATCCCTGACATTTCCGCTGAAACCGTCGCAAGATATTTTGTACATGGCTGGGTGTCAAAGTTCGGAATTTCGTACCCTTGGAAACTTAAAAGTTACAGGTACCTCTGATTACTCATGCCACGAAGTTTTTGTACACTGTTCTTTCGGAAACACTTCTCACTTTTCGTTAGGAACGATTAGATCAGAACACCTTTGCAACATGTCTACAACGGACCATACGAAGTTATAGATCGCAAAGAAAAGTACTTTAGATTACGAGTTAAAGACAAGATCGATAAAGTCTCAATCGACCGCCTTAAGTCCGCGTTTTTAGCCTCAGAGAAAAGTCAAATGGAAGACAACATCAACCAACACATTAACACTTATAAGACCCGTTTTAGCAGAGCAGTACGTTTCCGTCAGAAATTATTGTGATGCACACTGGACGAGGAGTAGTGTGGCGACTTCAATATATTAAAATAAATCAATAAATTAAAATAAATCAAAATATTTAAATGAATCAAAATATTAAATTAGGTAATAATATCGGAAGTCCAGCATTGGACCACAGAACTAATGGTAGCTTAGAAGAACGACAAATGTAGGTACATTATTTACAGTAGTTTTTAAGTAAAAATATATCTGTAGGTTAGTAATTAAGAGAAACATAAAATTAGTTTTAGTCATACAGAAACAATAAACGAAATTAGACCTAAGTGAAAAGACTTTTTTCAATTTTAATAAAAATTAAATTTAGCGGTAACAAGTCAACCACAAACTTATTTATAAAAACAAAAATAAATGTTATCCTTATCACTTTTAAATTAATAACTACAATGCATTAATTGTGCTTTGAATTTATGTACATAACATAATTTATAAAATTAAATAAGGCAAAGCTTTCAATTATTGAACCAAGGCTTGATGTAGCTAAAGAAACTATGTACAATTTTTATATTTATTTATAATAATTGTCATCTTATTTATTTCCTTTTCTTGTTGATTTTTAATTTAACTTTGTTAATTTCGTTAATGTACGTTCGCAACGGAAAGAAAATTTGTTCGTAGATTTGTGGCTATTTCTTTTTTTCTTCTAAAGATCTTCTTAGTTTTCTGGATTGTTTTGAATTTTGAAATTACATGGTGGGGTACATTTTGCAGCTTTGAAATAGAACTTCTTAACACACAAACATGTTTCGAATGCCATTCACCACTACTATTGCTCCGTGAGTTATATTTTGGAAAACTACGATTATTATAACGACAAAAACTGGTTCGGATTCTACTTTTTCAGTTATTGGTATTTACAGTTAAATTTAAGATCATTGATCTAAGCTCTGAAATCGAATATTTTAAATCTTGTATATTATAATATATACTAAAAATACAGAGTTAGGGATTCTGCTACAAATCTCATGTAAAATCCTAAAACTACAGAGATACAAGATGTATTATTGTGGGATTCTGCAAATCTCAAATTTGATAATTGTGAATGACTGCTAAGAATACAAAATTACTTCTACACAGAAAACCAATTTTGTCAGCGATGGGAATAATTCCTAAGTTCGTCGATAGGTTTATCGCTTAATGATTTTTTTTTTCTTTCCACTTCTATAAGCAATATAATGCATCCATTTAGGTATTTATTATTCATATTTAACTTAAGTTCAGTTTAGGGAATCATTAACTTCACTAAACCGTTGATTACTCGTCTGTAGCTATTATGCAAGACTTTTAGACGGAAATATTTCTTTTGTTTTTTATTTCTATGCCCTCTATTCAAAATCCCGAAAATCAAAATCCCGAAATTTTAAAAATCTCGCATGATATATGTATATGGATATAAATATTCCGGAAAAGAAGAATATTCCTAAACTTCCAGACTGCTTTATGCTACACCAGGTTTATCTAGTATGTATGTATATTTTTTAAATTATTATATACCCGCACGATAAGCATTTGATATATTAAAATTGCTCCTCCGTTTAAAAGCTAGCTAGATATACTTAGAAAGGTATGGATCGGATCAGAATCAAATTTTAAGCGAATAAGCTTTGTCCGTCCGTTCGTCCGCTTGTCCGTCAGCAAGATAACTCAAAAACTAAGAAAGCTAAAGTCTTCAAATTAATACAAAATATTCTTACAACAATTTGTAGGTTCTCTATTTTTTTGGTTGAAATCCAACCAAAACTTCGGGTAGATCTCGAACACCTAACTTTTAGATCCCCACATTTTTTTTGAAATTGAGCCATGAAATTTTAACTGCTGATAGATATCATAAAAATATTAATTTTATTCTTTACAACTTTTTTTGTAGCGCCACGCTGCTACAGCCCCTCAAACTTTGATAAAGCCCTATTTTCAAATGCATGTGTCTCACGTTCTGTTTAAGATTTTTTCAATCAGAAAACGTCATTCGACATTCATATTTTTTTCAAATTTGTAAATTAGTATCAAAATTATACAATTTTTTTAAACTTAGTATTTAAATTTACCATTATGTGAAAACCGAATTTTGCATGATTTTTCTAGTTTCATAATTCCGGCACGCTTTTAAAGGCTTGAAATTTTGAGGGCAGAAAGAATTTTTAGTATTAGTATAAGTTTGTTCAGAAATTTTTTTTTGGATCACCCCCTGTTTATGAGCTATTAGGGCTCAAAAATTGAAAATTTGTTATTTCTAAACACCTGTAACTTAGGCACCTGTACACATTTTACTTCGGCAAGATATAAAAATTAAAGTTACAGTAATATATTTTTATGTGTGTTAAAGGTTTCCTTTAGTTGTATAGTGTTTCAAAGTGACAGCCCCTAAAAATTGCAGAAAAGCCCCATTTTCATATGTATATCTCAGGCTCTGCATAATAGTATTACAGTCTAAAACCGCCAGAAGACCGAAAATTTTATTATTTCCATAAAGCAATATCAAAACTATGCAATATTTTATAATTTACTATTCAAATTTACCGTTATGTGAAAACCACATCTGCATACATTTTTTTTTTCATAACTCCGGCACGCCTTTAGATAGGAACCTAAAATTTTGAAAGAACTTTTAGAATTAGTATAAGTTTCTTTAGAAACTGTTTTTTGCACCACCTCTTGTTTAAGAACTATTAGGGCTGAAAAATTGAAAATTTGCTATTTTCAGGCACTTGTAACTTAAGCACCTGTACAAAGTTTTCTTCGGCAAGACATAAAAATTAAAGCACCAGTAATATATTTTTACGTAGGTTAACGGTTTTTTTAGTTATACGGGGTTTCGGACTTACACCCCTTAAAATTCCAGAAAAGTGCAATTTTCACATTTTTTATTCCCGTACGATAAGGATCGGGTATATTAAAATTGCTCCTTCATTTAACACAAGTTTATAAAGTATATCTTCAATTTGAAAACGCCAAACAATTACTCCTTTTATTAGCTTTAAAAATATATATACAATAAATATATACTTGTGGTATACGGTGTCTTAATTTACCGTTATGTGAAACTCAAATTTTGCTAAATTCTTGATACCTTTAATCATCCAAACGGTTTAAGTTAGAAACTTGAAATTTTGAGAGAAGTTAGGTCTTTTCAAAATAAGTATGAATCATTGCAGAAAATATTTTTGTATCGCCCCCCGCTTCGGAGCTCTATGGGGTCAAAAACTAAAAAATTCTTTATTTTTAAACACAACAGTCCAAATTTTTTTGAAGTAATATACAAAAATCAAAGCTCCAACATTACATTTTTATTTCTTTTAACAACTTTTCTTAATAATGTAGGGTTGACTTAAAATTGACGAAAGTGTGATTTCATTTTTCTAAATTTTCCAAAACAACTTTTTTAACGATTTTTTTGCATTTTTTCTACCCAATAATTTGAAATTGTTGAGGATGATGAAAATGATGAAAAAATTAAATAAATAAAAAATATGACAGTTACTTGAAGAATTTATATTTATATAATATTAGTATACATACTTTTATAACTCATGTTTATTAACATATCGTATATATCACTGATGAATGAATGATATGTAATACATATATATGTATAGTATAAATTATTATACATTTGCCGCTTAGTAATAAATGGTATTATAGTAATAAATAGTATAGTAATAAATACTATAAGCATATTTGGAAAAGTTTTGGATTGATAATTGTTATGTGGAAGGTTAGAATCTCCTTTTGAAGAATGTGTAAATATATAGTTTGAATATATACCCATAGTTCTAGAAATTATAAAATTCCCACAAATTATTTTAAAATACTAAAAAATATAAAAAAAAAAAAATAATATTATAAGCAAGTATGTAACAAGCTATGAACATACTAACAGTTCGTACGGGTATCTAAGAGTTGACAAAGGCAACTTCCTCGTTTTAAATATAGTTGTTCAAGACATTAGTTTTAATTTCCTGTTTTAATTTATTTGTGTTTAAATTCAATTGAGTAGGTGTTAGATTGTTATATAATACATAGATATTGCATTATTAAAATTAAGTTTATGTACATTCCTAAACTAACTAGCATTCTTAATTCAGACGTTTAAGAAGTAGCTAAATCTGTTTTTATTTTTAACTTTTAATTTGTTATTTTATTTTAAAATTTTTATAATGCATTTTAATAATTAAATTAAAATTTAGTTATGTAAAAGAATTATAATTAATATTAATAATTATTATTAAAAAGAATAAAAATAGAGACTGCTTATTATTAATTTACTCTTTAAACAAACAAAGACAAACAGAGACAAAAATCGAGTTTGTAATATGTAATAGCGCTTTTTACAAAAGTAAAAATTCTTTGTATGACGTGCGCCCAGTAGTTTGTATGACGTGCGTGCTTTGATTATCACTCCAGCATTAATATGTTATTTGATGAAATCAAATCATCGTTTAATAACATTGAATATGAGTCCACAGGACTTGCAGCAAATTGTCACGACACAATAAAATACAACTCTGCGCCATTATATGAAATGGTAAAGATTTAGAAGCCCTCAATACTACGTTAAACAGAACTTCGCAGAAGCCTAAAGATCAGTTGAAACAGAACGCAGTATTTAATAAAGATGAGTTTATAATGAATTTATCAAATCATTGACTAATGGGTTAAAGTCATTTATTAACTCTCAACTGCAAAAACTTTTTGATTGGAAGTTTATTTATCAGCCAACTGCCAGTGCAGAAAAATTGAATGAGCAGATAGGTTCATTAAATAAAGAAATTATGCATATGGATGTTACACTAGATGCTAGTCTTGATACATCATTTGATACATTTAGGTACAACCAAATGTATTTAAGTCACAACTCTAATAATATTTGAAATCAGAATGAACCGTTCACTACAGTACATATCAGAATGCGTATGTACTTCAATTCGCTAAACTGTAAAATGGTTGAATATTTAAAAAATGTGACGAGTGATATGACATAGGTATGAGAGCTTTCGCATCTGCAGATTGCACAAATCATAATTCAACTGTCACGTATTCAAATCTGCATATTTCTGAAACTACTTCAAAATCAAACTTTGCAAATAATTCATTAGATAATGAGTTATTGCAGTGCAGTACTGATAACCCCGTTTCTTTATCATATTCTTCTAAACAAATACCATATTAAAAGTTCTAGAACTTCTGCATATATAGTAACACGGGAAATAGTAAATTGCAAACGATGGAAAAAAGGTACTATAATAAAACATTTTCATCAATATGGGGGGCTGTCATCTAATTATAAAGATTTCTGCAATCTTTCTTTTAGATATTACTAAAAAAAATAGAGACTACTGAGCGAAAGAGGTCGAAGAGAATCTTGAGGCTTGTTTGATTCATTGTGACAGTAACTACTGCAATCATTTTTATTAATCTCGTAAGAATTAAAACATGTTTTATGGTTCAAACTCTAAGTCATTACTCAAATTTCAACCAAACTTCAAATCTCATTATCCAAAGATACTAATTCTAAAAAAACCACTTAAATCACCAACAATATGAATAACAGTAAAATGTTTTACCACAACTGTAGTCGCATGAGAGGCAAGCTTTAAAACTTTATTTTAATTGTTAAGTCATGTAATTTCAGTATATTAGTTATAACTGAAAAATGACTTAACGATTCGTTTAAAACGAGAAAATTTTTGATGGTAATAATTGGTCCCTTTAATAAAGAGATCGTTATTATCTATCTGTAAAGTGTTCGCGAGGTGGTGAAATTATTATTGCTGTAAGCACTGACTTATCTAGTAAACCGTTAACCACAGGTACATATCAGTCTTTCGATCAATAATTTATAAAAATAAACTTAGTAACAAATAATCTATACCAAGGAATTGGGTATTTGCCACCGAACTCTGGCAATTCCTCTTACTCTGATTTTTATGGTGTATATCACAATTTCAGAAATGCATGAGGATGACTCAATTTTTTTTTTGGCAATTTTTATCGTCTTCTCTTTTTTTTTAATTGTCGTTAAATCTGGTAATTTGTTATTACCAATTAACTTTCATGTTGAAATTAACTTCAGTCTCTTTAGTGAGTTCTATTCTATGGTAACGATTTACAACACATTATTAGTTATCCTAATAGTGGTTAGTAAACAAGTGCTTAGATCTTGAATTTTCAAATGCAAATAATAAAATGGCGGTTAAACTCACTGATGGTGTGTTGTTAATAATTTTTTTACCAACTCTAATCATCATGATGCAAGTATTTTTACAAAGGCCTTATATTCAAGGCCTTATATTCAAGGCAAGGCCTACATATTCAAGGCCTTTTAAAAAGACGAACTAAATTCATTCAATAATTTAGTTCAAAATTGCAATGTGATCATTCTTATTTCATACCTTAAAAATAACCTCTTTTTCTTTGCAATTAGTTCTACTTTTATAAATTTAAAAATGACCTTGTTATTGTTTTTAATTTTTTAAAAATAACATATGTAAACCATAATATGTTACATTATACTTTAATCTACTTATACTTATTACTTAATGAAAGTAAAATAATAATAATAAATTGGAGTGGCATATTACACCTTCCGCCATAGAAAAAAATGTTATCAGTAATAGTGATAAACATTTTATAAGTTAATGACATTGTTTTTTATTTTTAATTTATTATATTTCTATTATATTTTTATTTTTTTCCTTATAAGAATTACAAAAAAAATTTCAAATTATTATCTAATATGAATGAGTTAATGACATAATAAAAAAAATTTGCTCATTGACCTTATTAGCTTAAAAATTATGTTTTCTTACATTTATAATGGTAATTTTTTTTTTTTACATTGTAGAAAGAATATATGTATTAATTTTTTTTCTTTTTACATTGTTTTTTTTTCATATATTTTATTTTGCTTACTTAACATAATTATTATATATTATAAAATAAAATTTCACTATTAGTACTTGTTTGATTTGATTCCTTTTTTTTTTATTTATTGTTATTACGAATTACCAAAAATTAATATTTTATTTGCAGGAGGAGAAAAAAAAATATTCAAATTCAAGTTTTAAAAATTAAATGTTTTTTGAGTTTTAACTTTTTTAGTTTCAGTTTTTATTCAATAACATTTTCAACAGATTATTATGAACTAACTTTGTTTTCCTACCAATTTTAATAGTAGTATTTTCTGGACAGTTTATTTCTATGACTTCGTAAGGCCGTAGATAACATGCGGTTAATTTTTTATTTTTCCTTACTGTATCAAGTAACTAAACTTTATCTCCTACAATAATATCTAGTAATCGAGTATTGTTATCATAGATTCTTTTGTTTATTTCTTTGGATTTAATCATGATTTTAAATCTAGAACATAGTCGTCGATATTATATAAAGGTTCAACAGTTTTAGATAAAGCTGATGGTAATTCAAAGAAGCCCTCTTTCTAGGGAACCATTGGATTCCGGATGATAACTGGTTGTGTTTATCTTTTTGATTTTTAACAGTGAACAAGTCTTTTGAAATACATCACTCATAAAATTAGTACCTTGATCAGTTAGAACTATTTTTAGAGTACCAAAACTGCAAATGACCTTCCGCACAAAAGCATCGGCTACCCTGACCGCTTCCTAGTTAGGAATAGGGATAGCTAATAGAAATTTAGTGAGTAAATCTTGAAACGTTAATATATAAATATATATTTCCCAATTCGGAAATAGATTCCCTACTATATCTAAAGCAATTTTTTCAAAAGGTTTGTTAGGAGTATCTGTTATTTTCATTGGTATTTTAGTTTTGAAGCTTAATTTATTCTTCTGACATATTTCGCAAGAACATATATATTTTATTACAATTTGTTTGATATTTTTAAAATAAAATCTTTGTTTAAGTCTTTGTAATGTACGATTTATACCTTGGTGTCCACCGATAGTACTGTGGTGAAGTTCTTCTAAAATAGCTTTAATTTCCGTAGGATTTGTAAGAGTAGAACTTCATTTTCTATTATGTTTTGATTGAATTTACTATTTGGTGTTACGTCTTGATTTACTATTAATGTAACGTTTGATGTAATGTTTTTAGATATGTTATTTGTATCAGAATTGGAATTTTTACTTTTAAAATTGTTAGAATTTTTATTTTCCATACCATTGAGTTCATTGATATTGTTATTTTGTAAGCTAGTAATAACATTTATGTTAGATATTTCTAATTTTGATAATGCATCTGCATTTGCATTCAAGTATCCTGATTTATGGATAACACAATAATCGTATTCTTCTAATTTAATGTGGCAGCGCATAATTCTAGAAGTTGGATTATTAGTATTAGCATCCAGAACAGGGGTTTATGATCAATAACTACCGTGAATTTTCCACCATAAAGATATGGTCGAAAATAAGACGTTGCCCAAACTACTGCTAGAGCTTGTTTTTCTATAGTTGAGTAATTTCGCTCGGCTTTGTTTCAGGTTCTACCAAGGAAAGCAATTGGTAGATCCATTATTTTACAGAGTTCTAATCTTTGTTGCTACAAAACAGCACCTAAAACTATATCGCTCGCATCAGTAGTACAAAACTTTTTCGAAATTTGGATACTGTAGTACCGGATATTCGGTTATTGCTTTTTTTATATTTTTAAAGGACTCATCGCAAAATTTATCCCAAATAATTTAGCATCTTTTTTTAACAAATTATTTAATGGGTGTGCTACAGCTGAGAATTTTGGTATGAATTTACGATAATATCCAATTAAACCTAGAAAAGATTTTATTGCTTGTGGTGGAACTATATTTATTATTGTATTTATTTTATTTTCATCGGGTTTAATACCCTTTTCAGTTATAACATGGGCAAGATATAGCACTTCCTTATATAAAAATTTGCATTTATTAGGTTGCAATTTTAAATTATATTTTTTTAATGCTTCAAGTACTTGAATTAATTTTTGATTGTGATCTACGAGATTTTTATAATAGATAACTATATCATCTAGGTACACAAAACAACGGATCCCTTGGAGACCGGTGTGAACTATATTCATAAGCCTCTGAAAAGTGGGAGGTGCATTTCGCAATCCAAATGGCATTCGTGTAAATTGAAAGTGCAGTATACTAAAAGCCGTTTTTTCACGATCTTTCTCCTCAACACCGATTTGTTGAAAACCGTTTGCTAAATCTAACGTAGAAAAATATTTAGATTCTCCCAACTGTCCAAGAATATCTTACGTATTTGGCAGGGGATATGCATCACTTATGGTGATCTCATTTAATTTTCGGTAATCAACCACGACGCGCAATTTTTTATTACCGTTAGCATTTGGTTTTTTAGAAACGACTAATAATGGACTGTTCCAAGAACTTTCACTATGTTAGACTACCCCTTGTATTAACATTTCATCAACTTGTCTTTTTATTTCAGATTTATGAATTTCAGGCAGTCTATACGGTTTAACGATAACGGCTGGTTTATCAGATTGTATATTTATTTCATGTTTAATAGTTTCTGTACAAGTCAATTTATCACCCTCTAAGTAGAATAATTGGTTATATTCTCGGCATATATTTATGATGGATGTTTTTTCTTCTGAATTAAGATGAGAAAGATCTAATTGTTTACTTAAATTTTCTAAGCGATTTTCTAATAAATTTGTAGCTTCAGCTTTAGCTAACGTATATATATTAAAATTTTCAATAGGAGTAAAATTTATTTCTAATTTTTCATTGCGTAATTTATATGGCTTTTCATTTAAGCTTATAACACTAAGATACTTAACTTAACCATTTTCTGATTTTACGATAGTATTGGTAATAAATATCCCATTTTCATTTAAATTCTTGGAATTTAACATTTTAATGGATTCTTCCTGAATTGTTACAGTACCGTATTTAATCAATTTTTCCGTACGTGATGGTATTACGGATTACCACAACTTTATTTTCTGTTTATCGGAACTTCTAAATCATTAAAATTAAAAATAGTTTGATCATTACCATAATCGATAATTACTTTCGCAATTGGAAAACTACATGAAAAAGTACAGCATATCTTTTCAGTTTATGACCAGGAACCTTGATGAATAATGTAGTAGTTCCAATTGTGTTCCGACGAAATACCTTTCAATTGAATGGACATGCAATCTATATACGTATCGTCATATAATGCATTTACTTTAATAATGCTTATATTTGCATCCGAGTCTATCAATAAATTTGTGAATTGATTTTCCGCACCCTGCATTTCTAGAGACAGGATACTGGAAAAAGTACGATTGTTGGTTTGATTTAACATTATTTGCCTTGTTAATTTTTGATTTAGGATTTTGTTTAAATTTTGATTTAGAATTTTGTTTAAATTTTGATTTCGATTTTGATTTTGATTTCGATTTTGATTTTGATTTCGATATTGATATTGATATTGATTTTGATTTTGTTGGATTTTGATTTGGATCTTGATTGTGATTTTGATTTTGATTTTTATAAGAACTGAGATTTAGCAATTTGCTTGATTTAGAATTAGCATTAGGGCTCTCTATTTGAATTGGCTTACCTGTGTCCTAAGGCCCGATGGACCAGGCTGCTGGTAGTTTTCCTTATTTGTATTGGTTTGAGAATAGTTAATACCATTCTTCTTATTCCTATTGAATGCCATTCCTATTGAATTTAATTGAATTAAAAGTTTCTGCATTCATCTAAGGTAACGAAAAATTTTTTCCTGCGTTAATGCATTAACTTGAGGACTTGAATTTGGGTTTCTAAACCGCGTAGCATTATTAAATTTTCCCGGAATATTTGGGTTAGTTCTTTGATTAAAATTAGAGTAGAAATCTGGACGGTTATTTGATTTTTGACAACCCAATCTAGTATAATGGGTATTTGTTTTGCAAAAATTACAATAGGGCAATCTGAGATTATTATTGTTTCCATTATAATAATTTTTATTTTGATTGCTACTTTTATGACTAATAGCGTGATTTAATTTTTCTTCATTAATAGCCAAATCTATAGCTTCATTCAAAGAAGTTGCTCTTGCTGTGCGAACTATTATTCTTAATAAATCTAACAATCCGTTTACAAAATTGTTCACTATTATGGATTTATTTAACTCATGTATAGCTTGCTTGTATACCGTCGTTGGTCATATAATCTTTAACACAAGATATATTCAATTCATCAAATAACTTTTCGATTCTCTCCGAATAATGTGTTACTCTCTTGACCCTTGACTCAAAGAGAATATGTCCAACTCAATTATTTGGGCTGATCCCGTTTTGGAAAATTTTTCTATAAGTTAGTTCTTAAGGTCTTCCCAGTTATCAAACTTCTGGTATCGTATTGTAGCCTTATATGCGCGCCCTGAAATTTTAGAGAGAATGACTTCCATAAAGTCTAATAAGTTGCCGTCCTTCCTCGCTCTTTCGTATTGTGTTTCCGCGAGTTGTATAAATCTATGCAACTCGGCAGAATTCTCACTGAATTGAGTCATTTTGTGGTTTGAATTCGTACCTTTTTTTTCTATTTTTCCTTTTCCTGGGCCTATTATTTCAGTACCTGTATTCACTGTATTTACTGTTATAGTAGGCAAAGGCTTTGGTGGAGAATGAGAAATAGGCATAGGGACTGGTTTAGGAATTTTTCTTGTTCTTAAACTGAGGTTCATACAAAAAACAAGGACAAACGTTTTTTACAATTAAGTTAAAGATTTCGTTTACAATTATAATTTGTAAATTTATAATTTGGAAATCTTTTAAGAAATAATTAATTTTATTTTTGTATCATAAAAGTTTTGGTAAAAATTTAACCTTTTCTTTCCTTCTCTTCTAAAAGTGAAATATTCTTTTCTTCAAAATATAATATTTTTATTCTTTTATTTTATATAAAAAAAGATTCATTTTTCCTACTTTTTTTTTGGAAGTAATAAAAATTTAAATTTGACAAATAATAAAACTTATTTTAGATAACTAAAAAAAAAATATTTTTTTTTTGCTTTACTTATTATTAATCATTATTTTATTTCATTCTTGAAAGAGTTTTTTTTCTTAATTCATGAATTTATAAAATTTTTCCTTTCATAAGACTTTCACCCATATTCTTGAAGACTTATCATACGAAGAGTATCACTGACGTGATGATTTGTTATTCTGCAAGACTTTTCCTACGAAGCGATAGGCATTTTCTATTATGGCAAAATTCTTGTACGATAAATATCACTTTTAAGTAATTCTTAGGAATTAAGTATTGTTTTTTAGTTTTTAGTTAAGTTTAAGTTTAAATAAAAATATAAAAATGGATAGAGTGGAAAGGAAGTATGCATAATTAAAAATAAATTAGTATTTTATTGAATGTTGTTTAGTATATTTTACAAATTAAAAATTTTTTATTTGTTTTATATATTGAACTAGGATCGGAGTACATATACATATTTATAAGTTGCAAGAAGCCCCCGTATCTTATAATAAGTTGCAAGAAGCCCCCGTATCTGAAGTCAGACCGACATGATTTAAAAAGGTACTCCCTGATTTTATTGTAGAATTAAAATATAGGAAAAAAAATAAAACGATTCGACTTTAAGCCCGACCAAAAATAGCCCCCAAAAACTGGGGTGCCACTTTTTGGCACTTTTCTCATTTTTTTTTATTTTTAATTTCTATTACAGAATCGAGGACTAAGTTTTTTGAATCACTTCGGTCCGACTTCTGGTTCGCAAGATACGACGGCTTCTTGCAACTTTTGAAAATGTATTTTCATTTACTATTTAAAAATCAAACCTTTTTTTTTTAAATAATTTTAGCTGAATGTTTAAATATGGCAAAATTTTCATTTGACAGTAAATTACTACCAAGAGAATTACAAATTTGGATTGACGTGCTGTGATACATATTTTCATCCCGTAAGTGATGAGTCTTCAAGAATATGGGTGTTTACTACAAGGTTTCTTATTAAAAATTTGATTTTTTTTTTTTTTTACAAATTTTCCATATTACATAATATATATAGTTTTTTTGCTTTTTTTTTTAATTCTTCGTTTGTTTTTTCCTTTTTTTCTTTTAAAAAAATTATGACTTAATGTTTTTTTTTTTAAACGTCTTGCATGTCCTGGGATGATCTTACTTTTTTGATGAGGATGCTGTTTAATAAGTCGTATAGGATGACCACTGTTACTGTAATACAAACTTCTTTTAAAATTTCTTCCGTGCTGTTGTTTAGAGACTGGACTACGCTCTGTGCTGAACCCACTTTAATAAAAACGCTTTAGAGATGTTTTCTTTTTATTATCTGATGAATTAAAACGGTGGTCTGGGTCCCGTTTTAAAGTTGCACTTTCACTTTTACACTTCCCTTTTTTTGTTTTTTATAGGGATACTGTCTGCCAGACTCAGCTAGACATTAAGCAATTTTACTCTCTTTTCATTTGAAAAGCTGCTATATCCTCTTTTTTTTTTTAGTTTTTATTAAATTTTTTTTATTTCACTAATTTATTACATTTATGTATACTTCTTAATTTTTTTCAATATTTAACACTGTTTTGGTGTATAGAATTCATGTTCCATACACCTTTTCCATTTTTTTTTTTGCCAGGGTAGGTGGGAATCATCGAAAGATACTATATAAGAGCGAAAGCGAGCACGATTCGTCTATGAGTGTGTGGGACTTTAACCCACTAAACACCACCTCCCATTTTTGACCAAACAATAGATTATACGACCTTTAGTACTACTGTACTGCCTGGTCATAGGAAGTTGAGTTAAGGAATGAAAATTTAATTGAGTTAAGGATTTCAAATTGGCAGGCATATTGTGAACAAAGTTGTTAATATTCACCTTGAATCTCTGCACATTGTAAATATAATCATCACAAATTCTGGGGAACACATGAGGTGGAAGATGGTTCCACATTCGCGATGTTCGTACTACAAACGAATTTCCATAAGCCGAATTATGCCTTATATCTGGGAATTTGAACTAGATAGGGATGGGCAGCTTGTTTCTCTTTGGAATGCTTTGAGAGGAGGCATCAAACTTTTAATCTCGTTAGAGCCCAAGAACCCAATCCTGTAAGGTATCTATAAAACAGGGTAAGTGTTCCTGTTAGGCGTCGTAGACTGAGTGGAGAGAGCGTAGAGGTGACATTGGGATCATTTATTAGACGAATTGCTCTATTTTGCACTTTATCGAGAAATCCCAATACCGTTTTGGAGGCTCCTGCCCAAATATGTGCATTGTATACTCTATCTTTGGTCTTATATATGTTTTATAAATATTTAGGAGATCAGAAGATGAAAAGCAGGCTTTACAACGATACAGGAAACCCATACACCTAGATGCATCTATACCAAAAATAAGATTGGACCAATTTAATTTTTGATTTAGCTCCATGCCCAAGATGTTGAGCTCACCCGCATGCTGCAAAACTTCCCCTTGCAAAGTTAAAGTTGGGATTGAAGTGTTTCTTTTCCGAGAGACTAAACAGCACTGAATTTTCTTAGAGTTAAAATCGACTCTGTTGATTTTGCCCCAATTAGAAATTTTGTCCAAGTCGAGATTTAGCTCAAGCAAAATAGAATATTTACTGTCGTTGTCTTCATAAGAAGCAACGAGCTTGCTGTCGTCTGCAATACTATGAATTGGATTGGAGGTTATACTTAAAATATCGTTTATAAATATTAGGAAAAGTATCGGAGAGAGAACAGATCCTTGAGGGACACCAGCATTAATTTTGAATTGTTCTGAAGAATAACCATTGACTAGGATTCGAAATAAAATCTCCAATCCGTTTTACAAATACACCACCGAGACCCATTGCTTTGCATTTAGCAATTAAAGCATCATGCCAAACTCGGTCAAAAGCTTTAGAAATATCCAAAGCGACAACATCGGACTCCCCTGAATGGTGGAGGCTGATGTTGAGCTTTTCACAGAGGCATGTCATGAGATCACCTTTTGGCCGATGGATTGGGAACCCATATTGACGATCATGAATTAATCCTTTGTTATGTTGATATTTCAGAAGTTTCTATTTATTAAATTTTCCATTATTTTGGAGAGTACCGAAGTGTTAGCAATAGGGCGGGATCGCTTTTTTCTCCCTTTTTGGGGATGAGATGTATGTGCGCTGTCTTCCACTGGGTAGGATATCTACCCGAAGAGAGGGATTGATGGAAGAGATTAGCAATGGTTTCGCAATAGTAGAAAAAGTATTTTTTAAAACCGTGGCAGTAATTCCATCTGGACTGGCTGACTTTTTTGTATCCAAATTTTTAAGAGCTTTAAGAACTGCACGAGTTCTGAAAGAAATTCTACCTTAGAAGCAGTTAACCTCGGGAAGAATTCATAGTCTTTGTGTTGACTGGCGCAATGGTGAATTGGAGGCGAAATTTTTGGCAAATAATATGCTTTTTCTTTGGGATCGGATACAATTTCGTCATTTTTATCAACCAAAGGCGGGAACGAAGAACCACCACTTTCACCGTTAAGGCTCTTAGCAAATATCCAAAAGGATTTGCTATTTTTAGTAAGATGCAAAAGTTGTCTTCTCAACAGTCTGTTGTGCAAGAACTTTTGCTTGTTGATAACTCTCCTACAGCAGTTTCTAACCGCGATATGGCTCGCCCTATTAGCTTCAGTCCTATCACTCTTGTATATTTGAAAAGCTTCCTCCTTTTTAGATATTGCGTTTGTACAAATGCGATTACACCAAAATTTGGGTGGCCTTTTAATACTTTTCATAGTGAGGTATGTAAGCTCTCATCCCTAGAAGAATTATTTCACTAATCGCATTGGTTGCAAAGTCAACATTTCTGTTGCTAAAGCACAAAGACCAATCAGAAGGTTTAAAAAATTCATTTAAACCATCCCAGTAAGCATGGCTGTAACGCCATACTATTTTTTTGGGACAGGTTTTTCACTGGTCTGAGTGCTAAGCTCAAAGCTAGTATTTAATCAAGCAGTGGTCGGAACAACCAAGAGGAGAGCTAACTGAGAACTTGTATTTCTCAGGATGTGTAGTCAGAAACAGGTCCAGGAGATGACCAACCTGGTCTTCACGGTCGGGAATTCATGTGTGATTTTGGACAAGTAGAGTAAGGTGGAATAATGAAGCGAAAAACTCAACTTGTTTCCCAATTAAGTTTTGACTGGGAGAATTTTCATTGGAGTAGTGAAGTCAGTTTCTATTATGGATATTGAAATCACCAGCCACAACAATTTCAGATTGTTGATTTAATTCCAAAATTTCATTAATCTGGTTGGTGAGATTTTCAATCTCCGAAATAGACTCCAGTTCACTAGAGTTTGGAGACCTGTATAAGTAAGATAAATGTATGACGTGCCTAGTAACAATAATTTTTATCCAAATGTAGTGGAACATTTGGTTGGAACACTTATATTTGTGGAGAACACTGTAAGCGACATCATTTCTAACATAAAGAGGGACCCCCCTATGAGGTACAAAATGAGAGACAAACGAGTAATTGTCAACGACAAAGTTGTCGTCTTGGCCAACCACCTTGGTTTTACATAATGTAATGTTTTAGGATATCCTTTTCTAAGTAAAAATAAAAAAATTGTTTATATTGTTAAATATCTTTTTATTGTATTTTTATTACATTTTTATTATATTTAATTTTACACTATTATTCTATGATTTTTATTTTATTTGACGAAAGTACATCTTTGCACTTCGACTTCTTAACTTCTAATCCTCTCATATCTATTATTGAAAAGACTTTTATACCTTATTTTCTTACATATACAAAAGAATAGGTTAGGTTAAGGTGGCTGCCAAAAAGGCACACTTAGACCGTATTTGGTCCATTGTGATACTCCATCCCACTCGTTAAAACCAATACTCTATCCATACTCTATCCCACTCGTTAAAATCAATTTGAGCTTTATGCAAAGGGAGGGATACTCTTCACATTTTTACCTGCCAGATCGCTAGGGCTGTCGAAAAGATATTGCCCCAAGTCGGTATTCCTTCTTACCGACAAGGCCGGGCATGTGCAAAGGACATGGAGAGTAGTTTCCTCCTCTTCTTCATCCTTGCAGGTTCTACAATGGTCGTTTGCGGATAAGCCAAGTCTCCTGGCATGCTTCCCTATTAGACAGTGACCGATGATTATACCCATTGTCATTCCAATATCTGATCTTTTAAGAGAAAGCAGATCATTAGATCGTCTTAAATCGGTTTTGGGCCATATCAATCTTGTGATATTACACGAGGTCAAGTTTGACCATTTGTAATTTACCATATCCGTTATTTGCTTTCGAAATAACGTTTTTCTTATGGATAGAGGTAACCTTAGTCCTGCCCTATCCGGCAAAACTTGTGGGGTTGTACCAAGTCTTGCGAGTTTATCAGTTTTTTAATTTCCCGGAATACCTCGGAGACCAGGTACTCAGCAAAACTGAATGCTAAACTGCTTGGCCATCTCGTTAAGAAGTGTTCGGCAGTTTATTACAGTTTTCGAGATTTTTACATGTTGATTCCAGAGATTTTAAGGTAGCCTGACAGTCTGACAGAATACGTACTTGCTTCACAGCCAAAACGCTTCTATTCAGTAGAATCAAGACTTCTTGAATTGCCATAATTTCTGCTTGGAAATTACACTACAATGGTCTGGTAATTGTAAATTATAACTGATATTCAGATTATCTGAGAAGACCTTGCATCCTACACTGCTGTTCATTTTTTAACCATCAGTGTAGAATTTTACTCCTTGGAAGGCCATCACTGTGTTCGACTTGAATTGGTTTATAATATCCGAGTGACGTTCTCGTGAATTGATCCACTGGGATGTTGCTTTTAATCTCACAACTGTGTTTGCGGCTGCAAATTTACTATAATATTCTACAGCCATCAGATTAAGCATGATGTCTAATGCCGCAGAAGGGGTTGTTATTAAAGTGCCACTAATACACAGAGTGGCACTTCTTTGGACTCTAGCGATTGCCTTGCGGTTGACCTCTTTATCGATTGCCTACCACCATACTAGGACTCCGTACATAAGAATGGGTCTTACTACGTATGTGTATAGCCAATAAGTCATGTATGGCTGAAGCCCTCATTTCCTACCAATGGCTTTTTTAAACGAATAGAGTGCTATTGAGGCCTTCTTTACTTTTTCTGAGATGTTAGCCTTCAAGCTTAACTTCCTGTCTAGAGTTAGACGCAGAAATTTTGCCGTTTCGCTAAAGGCAAGAGTGCAGCCATTTAACGAAGGCGATTTTATTTTAGGAATTTTATATTTCCTTGTAAAAAGGACCAGTTCGATTTTCTGTGGATTTACTGACAGTCCACAGTCTGTAGCCCATGTTGTGATTTTGTTTAGTGCAAGTTGCAAAAGGTCCCTGAGACTGTCAGGGAGCTCACCACTGACCACGACAGCAACATCGTCGGCATAAGCATATTGCAAAGAAGGGGAGTGAGCACCCCTCCTTGCGGAGTCCCTCTTTTCACAAACCTTTTTGCTGAAGCGTCCCTTAAGTTGCCACTAATGGCCCTGCTATTTAGCATATTAGCTATCAGCGCTCTTAGCTCTGGTTCCACTCTTAGGCTTATGAGTGCGTCTACAATTGCTGCTTGATTGACGTTATTAAACGCTACCTCAATGTCTATAAATGCTGCAAGAGTATACTCTTTGCAATTTAAAGATCTTTCAATCGAGCTTGTCAAAGTGTGAAGTGCAGTATCCACTGACTTCCCTTTATAGTAAGCATGTTGAGAGGCTGACAACACATTTTTATCTAAGTTGCAGCGGATATGTCGATCAATCTTTCTAAGGTTTTTAGAAGGAAGGATGACAGACTTATAGCCCGAAAGCCCTTCGCATAGACGTGACTACTTTTGCCGGCCTTGGGTATGAACACTACTCTGACCTGTTTCCATTTATCCAGGATAAGCCCCAAATTAAGACAACCACAGAAAATGCATTTAAGCCAAGCCAGGATAGTGGATGCAGTTTGCTGGATCTCAGTATAATTCCATCCGGTCCGATTGACTTGAATGGTTTGAAACTATCTATAGCCCATTGTAGTTTGTTTCCTGTAACCACCACCTCTAAGATAGTAGGGGGATGATTCAGAACACAACCCACCTCTGAGCTGTTATTTGTGCACACAGGAAAATGGGTTTTTAAAAGTAATTCCAACGACTCCTCGATTGTGGTAGCCCAGCTGCCATCTTTTTTAAGAAGACTGGGAAACATGGGGTTTGTCGATAGATTTTCCTAAGTCTAGATGCATCGGAGACGTTTTCTATACCTCCGCAGAATGGTCTCCAGATGTCTCTATTCGCCTTTTTAAGTGCTTTTTTGTACTGACTAAGAGCCGTTTTATAAGGGCTCCAGTCCTGTAACTAATTCGTTTTTTTGGCATTATTAAAAGCCCTCCTACTATCTTTCCTTAGAGTTTTGATTTCATCATTCCACCAAAGTGGTTTAGATTTTCCCCTAGGCATCAGTAGGCCGAATGCTCTAAGAAAAAATCTTAGTAAAAACGTTTACTAGGCTATTTCGATCCTGGATATTTTTAGGAATTCCAGGTGTTAAGGAGGGAAGCGTTTACTTTAAGTGCTTCCTATATATGTTCCAGTCAGTTTTCTTAGGATTTCGATAGACTGACTTTATTGGAGGACTTTTATCCAGACTGAACTCAAGGTATCTGTGATCTGAGAAGGAATGCTTATCAGAAATTTTCCATGAGTTTATTTTATAATAAATGAAGTGCAAGACTAAGGTTATGTCTAGGACTTCTTGCCTATTACTAGTAACAAAGGTAGGTTACCCGCCAATGTTACAGATAAGAAGAGTAGTACTTAAAATTTAATAAAAAAGTGAATCACCTCTTTCGTTGGTATCCGAACTACCGCAGATGTCATGATGAGCATTGGCGTCGCAGCTTATGATGACCCCAATGTTCCTCCTTCTAGCATCCGCTACCGACCCTGCCAGATTGGATGGAGGGAGTGAATCCTGCGAGTCGTGAGGAAGATACGCCGCAGCAACCTAGAGCCTTAAATGTTTTAACTGTACGCTCGCCGCGAGCAGATCAGCATCACTGTAATTATACATAAAAGGTAAATTTAATGTATATTTAGCAAGTATGCACGCTCTTGGTCTGCATACCTCTTTATTATACAACAACATTTATCCTACTACCTTGAGTCCATGAACCTATTTTTTTGTCACCCATGGCTCTTGGATCAAGATAATATCCTCACCCGTTCTTCTGAGGCGGATTACAAGTGCGGCGGAAGCCGCTTTGGAGTGATGGAGATTAATTTGGAGTAGCTTCATTACCTGAGCCATCCTTAATCTCCACTACCGTCACTTTAGCTTCATCCTTGAAGTTCATTGAGAAGCTTTTGGCATCATCAAAGCTGTCAGAATCCGATCTAAGTAGATCTTCTTCATCGTCAACCTTGACGACATCATTCACTCTCTTTGGAGCCGAGGAGGATGCTACGTCAACGACATCGGATCGGTCAGAGTCTGCCTCTTGGCTTTCGCTAGGGGTTGTAGGGGGTACTTATTGACAATGACCAGCGCCTGTCGGGATTCTCCTACTACTTCCCCTAGTCTGGCAATCTTCCAATTGTAAGTTGGAAGTTGGGGATTTGACACTTTCATCATTTTGATGATCCTGTCTGCTTCGGCAGGTTCTCTCGGCAGCCATACCCTAGCTCTTGGCCTGCTAGGAATTTCCTCCCTGCTGACGGCTTTGAGCCTGGCCCCGGCCACAGACTTTCCACTTACCTATCGCCTGCTTGTAGAGATCTGTCGATCTCTGATCAGCACAAGCAGTCAATTTGACGTGGCCTTGATGCCAGCCAGCGCCTCAACAGGAGGGTGGTGGTCCGAATTTTCTTCCAGTACCTGGAAGAAAGTTGTGTTTAAAGCAAAAACAACCTTGTTCCAGTTACGGGGAGAAATACCCCCATCCTCTAACCCCTCATCATTAGATTGCCAGAATTAAACTATCCTATGCAATTTCATTGAAAGGCTTGGTTACCTGGTTGCTCCCTAGCATAAGGCCCTTCGATGAAACTGGGATTTGTTACCTGGTTGCTCCCTAGCATAAGGCCCTTCGATGAAACTGGGATTTGTCCTTCTTGGGGCTTAACATGGCCTACTACTGTTTTGGCCCAGGCTAAAGAGTTCTTTTGCGCCTCAGATAACTGACCAATATTGAGACAGCTTAACCTCTCAATAATTTTATAGGCCGACCGTTTATCGAAGAAGACTTATTTCGACGGGCGCACTTTGCGTACCGTCTTTGGTTGGTCGCGACTTTTCTTAGCAGTGCTAGTGCCCGATTTGGTCGCTTTACTTGCCGACTTTTTGGAAGTGCCGGCTAACTCTTTTTTGGAATCTTTTATATAAATCTTTAATACAAAAGAATAGAATTTACACAAATAGATCATGCTGGCAATGCAAAGCAGCATTTCCAAAATATTCAAGGTCTTTTAAAAAGACGAACTAAATTCATTCAATAATTTAGTTCAAAATTGCAATGCGATCATTCTTATTTCATATCTTAAAAATAACCTCTTTTTCTTTGCAATTAATTCTACATCATAAATTTAAAAATTACCTTGTTTTTAATTTTTTAAAAATAAAAAAACAAAAATAACATATGTAAACCATATTTTACATTATACTTTAATCTACTTATATTTATTACTTATTGAAAGTAAAATAATAAAAATAAATTGGAGTGGCATATTACAACAAACTTGCATTGAATTTACACAAAAAAACTGCACATTTTTTGACACAAAAACCGAATTTGTAACATGCACGAGCTTTTGTAAGCGCTTCCTCGCAGTATGTTTAAACATTCCTAGAGTGTGATATTCTGTGTTCCGCTCCAGTACTTTGTATATGACGCATGCTTTGATTATCAATCCAGCATTAATTTGTTATTTGATGAAATAAAATCATCGTTCAATAACATTAAGGATGAGTATACAGGACTTGCAGCAAACTCTCACGACACAATAAAATACAACTCTACATCATTTCATGAAACGGTAAAGAATTATGAAGCCCTCAATACTACGTTAAGCAGAACTTCGCAGAAGCTTAAATATCAGTTGCAACAGAACGCAGTATTTAATAAATATAAATTTAAATACTGTATTAAACACTACAAATGAATTTATCAAATCATTGACTTATGGGTTAAAGTCATCTATTAACTGTCGACTAAAAACAGTTTTTGATTCGAAGTTTATTGATCAACCAACTGACGTTGCAGAAACATTGAATCAGCAAATAGGTTCATTAAAAAAGAAATTATAAATATGGGTGTCAAACTAGATGCTAATCTTGATAAATCCTTTGTTACATTTAGATACAAGCAAATATTTTTAAGTCACAATTCTAATAATGTTTGAACTCAGAATGAACCGTTCACTACAGTACATATCAGAATGCGTTCATATTCAACTCGATAAATTGTAAAACGGTTGAATATTCAAAAATGTGACTTACGATGACTTAGGTTTGAGAACTTTCGCATCTGCAGATTGCACAACTTATGATTCACCTGTCACGTATTCGAATCTGGATATTTGTGGAACTGCTTCAAAATCAAACTTCGAAAATAATTCATTAAATAATGAATTACTACAGTGCAATACTGATAATCCTGTTTCTGGCAAGACAATATATTATAGAAGGCAAAACTAGGACTGACCTGTCAGTTCTCATTCAATATGAGACAAATAATATATACTAAGGTATTGGTTATTTTTCCCCGAACTCTAACAATTTCAACCCAACTCAACTCTGCTGTTGAAAATATGGGATGAACTGTTAGTACAACAGGATATTAATTCAATAATCTCTATCTTTTTGAGTTCTGAGTTCTGAGTTGAGATTTGAGTTCATTACGGGAACAAAATTCGAAATTTATTAGTCACCGCGCTTGCAGAACAGAAGGAAAATAAAATTTAATTTATTTTGACATTTGAGTGTTTTGTCTGAAACCACAGATGCATGGACATAAATATTCACTCCGGAAATAAAATATGTTGACATTTATTTATTTATTTATTAATACGAGATTAAATCAAGCAAGTTGCAAAAAAAATACTTAATCTACTTTAAAACTAAAATTAAACAAAAAATCAAATAACAACAATAAAAACAACTAAATGAGAGAAAAAAAAAAAAATTACAATTTATAATTAATTAAAATTAAAATCAGCTATAAATTACAACAAAATAAATTCAATTAAGAATGCTCAGCTCAAGTTTATTCAGTAACTTCATTCACACAAATATCGTATGAATATAACACAAATATAAAAAAAAAAAAAAATTGGTGTAATCAGTTTTCTGATAGCTTTTCTGAAAAAGAATTTACATTTTATAAATTATTTTTACCCCATAAGTATAGTAAATTATAACAATTATATACAAATTTTATATTTATTTGAAAAAATTACATAAATATTACAAAAATATTGAAGACTTATTTTGCTGTAAAGTTTAATTATTGTTTTGAATTTAATTAAGATTTTTATTTTATTTGGTTTTGTTTTAAAGAAATTTTTTTTTGTCATTATCAACGTCATTATCATAATAAAAACAAGACGTGTATATATGAAAGTACAATTTAAGTCTAAAAAAAACAAACTACAATCATTGTTTATTTAAGATATTTTATTTCTTATCGTTTAAAAATCAACAAAGTTTAAGAATGCTTTTTATGAATGCAATACAGCAAACCATAAAAAAATAAAATAAGTATGTACACTTTAAAAAAAAAAAAAAATATATATATAATGTAAGTTCAGTATTTCACATCGTTCATGGTTCAGTATTTTTTTCAATTTCGAAGATAGTAGATGTGCGCGCATGTGCATAAGAGTTCTATTCAAAAATCGTATATATTTTGAGTAAGTAAATCTATTTTAATTTTTCCATATTTTTTGTAATACCTAACGAAATGTATTTTGTTAGCATGGCTGATGTAATATCTGAATTGAGCTCCAGTGGAAATTCTTGACCTGCCCCATTTGTTTCAGAGGATATTTTAGAGTAAGTTAATTATGATTTATATCCTTATTTTTTGTTTAATAACTATGCTTTTTTAGCATAGTTATTGGAATGGAATGGAAAAATGGAAAAAGATATATTTCCCGGCGAAAAATGTGATATAAGTTATATCACTATGGATGATTTTTCATGCAAATATAAATTATATTTATTAAAAAATAATATATATTTGTTCCTTTTTTATAAACTTTTAAGCTGGGGACGAGATGCGCGATCCAAATTATGTACCAGACCGAAATGATATACAAGAAGAGCAGGTTGTTTCCTATATTGAATGTAAATTGTTATATGATTTTTTTCTTTAATCAAATTTTATATATTAATTTCCTATTTTAACTACTATTGCACGAAATTTACCATCCGTTTTTTCAGCGCTAAGAGATATGGCATCAGATTTTGTTCCTTCATCAGGTTAAATTTTTAATATGTAATTAAAAAAAATAAAAATTAATCTATAATTATATACTTCAGAAATAATACACCAACTAGAACACTAAAGAGACAAAAACGCCCCGAAATGTGGCATAGAACTACTATAAAAAATTACGTGAAAGTGGTAAACAATACTCTGATTGTGGAGGAAATGTAAAATCACCGAAAAAAATTAAACCAGGCTGCAAAGCTACTTGCTTTTATTTATGTTCAAAATATTTCAGTGAAAATAATCGTTTTTCTATTTTTAATAGTTTTTGGTCTCTGTCAGATGAAAAAAAAACCAATTTTATTTGAAATTCGCAAAAAGAGAGTTGATAAAACGCAGTCGAACTTCGTCAGAGATAAAAAAATTTACTTTTAAATTTTATTTTGAAGTTGATGGTGAAATTCGTAGAGTTTGCCGAGAGTTCTTTCTTAATACTTTAGCAGTAGTAAGGATATGGCAGTGCAAATGGCGGAGCTTTAAGCTTTCCTGGTAAAGATATGGCGGTGCAAATGGCGGAGCTTTTAATCAGCAAAGCTTACCAGGTAAATATATGGCGGCGAAAATGGTGTAACTTTTAAACGGCAAAGTTTTTAAGCGGTAAAGTACGAGTAAAAGATTTGTGTCTTTGATATTTTACATGATCATGTGGGGAGGAGCACAACAATGGCGCTGCTGCTGCAATGGAGTTTTTAAACGCATGATAATGTGGAGAGGAGCAAAACAATGGTGCTGTGGCTGCAACGGAGTTTTTAAGCGGTAAAGTATGAGTAAAAGGCTTATGTGTTTGATATTTTAAATTTATTTAAAGATTTATTTTTATTAATAAAAGTTTTATTGATTTTGGAACTTAAGTTTAAACTTGATTTAATGTTTATATAAAAAATCTAAAAAAGTTTTTAAAGCTGGATTAAAAATTGTAGAATTATTATTATCTTTGAGAAACTTAATAATTTTTATTATAAAAAAATTTTCTTGATTATGGAACTTAAGTTTAAACTTGATTTAATGTTTATATAAAAAAAGTTTTTAAAGCTGGATTAAAATTTGGTATTATCTTTGAGAAGCTTTAAAATTTTATTATAAAAAAATTTTCTTGATTATGGAACTTAAGTTTAAGCTTGATTTAATGTTTATATAAAAAAAGTTTTTAAAGCTGGATTAAAATTTGGTGAATTATTATTATCTTTGAGAAGCTTAATAATTTTTATTAATAAAAGTTTTATTGATTTTTGAACTTAAGTTTAAACTTGATTTAATATTTATATAAAAAGTTTTTAAAGCTGGATTAAAAAGTGTTGAATTTTTTTTATCTTTGAGAAGCTTTAAAATTGCTAAATATTCAGATCAATTCAAGCACTTCATTTTGAAAAGTTTTTCAAATTTGGTTTAAATACTTCATTAAAAATTTATTATATAAGCTTGGTTTAAATATAGAATATAGAATGTATTATAAAAATAAAATTATTATAAAAATATTCTGTTGACTAGTTCTTTTTTCGTAAACAAAAACCCATGTTGTTTTGAAATGATATTTAAGAAAATGTAGAGTTTAAAAGCTAATATAAAAATAATAAAAAGTTTTTATAATATTGGATGGAAAAAAAACAAATAAAAGTAACTTAAACAAATTTTATTTATGAACATAATTTAAATGAATTTTTTTTTTTTTTTTTTTATTTATTATGTAAAATTATTGCTTATAAACTTTTTATAAATATGATCAAAATGCTTTTAAAGTATAAAGAATGAGAAAAAAAAAAATTTATGTCTTTGATATTTTAAATTAGTGAAATGATCTAATATTTTATTTAAAGTGCTGAATATTCTAAATTAGACTAAAAACATATGAAAAGTTTAAAGTTGAAAAAAAAGTTTAAAGTTTGGTTTAAATACCAATTTTTTATTATTAAAATTTAAACTTGATTTAATATTTATCTGAAAAATATTTTAAAAAGTTTTTAAAACTTGAGTTGAACCCATAATGAATACAAAATAATTTTTAAATGGAACGTTTTGTTATTCTCGTAATACAATGTAAATTAGACTTTTGGTAAATATGTTTTTACTTTAATAAAAGCTTTGAATTAACGGTTGAAATTATATTGTTATTAATATAAGCTGTGATTATGAAATACAAATTGAAAACATGATCAAGTTCAAGTTAAAAGTAAACAAAAAAAATGAAAAAAAACTTGGGTTTAAAAAGTTATTTTTAATATTAAATAACAGCATTGCATTTTTTACTAAAAGTTTATAAATTTTTATTCATTAAATAATATCTCGTTTATTTATCCATGAATCACGTTTTTTATCAAAACCAAGCCACCTAACCAAAACTTGATTTCCTTTTTTTCTTATTATTTTTTCTACAAGGTAAACATTAGGAAATTTAACAGTTGTAAGTTCAGGTTCATAAAAACTGCCTTTTATTGGTTTTTGTGTGTAATCGAGTAAATTGTATGTTATTGGATCAGTTCTTTTTATTTTTGCTATGGTATAAATTTCTGTTGACCAATTAGGTTGATAACCTTTTGCAAATATACCTTTAAATTTACTTATACGAACAAAATCCCCATTTTTGTATTTTGCTTTTCGGAATACTTTTAATTTATTGAATACAGTTTTTATACCCGTACGATAGGATCGGGTATAATAAAATTACTCCTCCGTTTGTGACACCTCGAAATAAGCGAGCTAGATATACCTTCAAAGGTATGGATCGGATCAGAAAAAAATTCTAAGACTTTTGAGCCATGTCCGTCTGTCCGTCCGTCCGTCAGCACGCTAACTCAAAAACTAAGAAAGCTAGAATCTTGAAATTTACACAAAATATTCTTGGAGTAATTTGTAGGTCCCCTATTTTTTTTGGTTGAGTTTGGACCAAAACTTAGGGTAGCTCTCAAACACCTAACTTTTAGATCCCGACATTTTTTTTGAACTAGAGCTATGAAATTTTAAATGCTGATAATTCTCACAAAAATATAAATTTTATTTTTTATAACTTTTTTTCGTAGCCCCACCCGTTACGGAGCTACACCAAAGGTTCAAAAAAGCTCTATATTTAAATTGTTATAGCACAAGTTGTATAAGGTATATCTTCATTTTGAAAACGCCAAACGATTACTACTTTCATTAGCTTTAAAAGTATATATACAATAAATATATATTTGTGGCATACGGTGTCTTAATTTACCGTTATGCGAAACTCAAATTTTGCAAAATCCTTTAACCCTTCTATCTTCTAAACGGTTCAAGTTGGAAACTTGAAATTTTGACAGAAGTTAGATCTTTGAAAATAAGTCATTTCAGGAATTTTTTTTGTATCACTCCCCGTTTAGGAGCTGTAAGGGGTAAAAAACTGAAAATTTGCTATTTTTAAACACCTGTAACTTGAAAACCTGTTAAAATTTATTTAAAGTAATACACAAAAATTAAAGCTTCAATATTATACTCTTATTTCTGTTAACAACTTTTTTTAATAATATAGGGTTACTTTATAATTGACGAAAGAGTTACTTGATTTTTTCAAATTTTCTAACAAATTTTTTGCATTTTGCTTTACTCGATAATTTGAAATTGTTGAGGATATAATGCATAGTACAAAAAAATGTAAATAAATAAACAACTTAACGGTTGCTTGAAGAATTTTTATTTATATGATATTGATATATATACATACTTATATAATATCATGTTTATTTACATATCGTATATGTCACTAGTGAATGAATGATAAGAGTATAGATGTATATTATATAGCGCCGTATTTACATACATCTATGTATTTTATTGTACTTATAAGAAATTATTCTGTCAATGGAATATTTAAATATAATATAATATAATATTTAAAATTATATTTACTATTTTGTACTAAGTAAATTTAATATACATTTACCGCTTAGTATTAAATGGTACTATAGAATATTTGAAAAAGTTTTGGATTGATAATCGTTATGTGGAAGGTTAAAATCTGCTTTTAAAGAATGTATAAACATATAGTTTGAATATATGTACAACCCATAATTCTAGAAATTATAAAATTCACCCAAATTATTTTAAAATACTAAAATATTAAAAAAATAATATTGTAAGCAAAGTGACAGGCTGTGAACATACTAACGGTTCGTACGGGTATCTACGAGTTGACAAAGGCAACTGCATTCTTCATCTTTAATAATAATTTCTCATTTTTCTTTGTAACCTTTTTAGGTGGAAGTTTAATTGTATGATGGTATGTTGAGTTATATTTATATCCGTACGATAGGATCGGGTATAATAAAATTACTCCTCCGTTTGTAACACCTCGAAATAAGCGAGCTAGATATACCTTCAAAGGTATGGATCGGTTAAAAAAAAAATTCTAAGACTTTTGAGCCATGTCCGTCCGCCCCTCCGTCAGCACTGTCACTTAACTCAAAAACTAAGAAAGCTAGAATCTTGAAATTAACACAAACTATTCTGGGAGTAATTTGTAGGTTCCCTATTTTTTTTGGTTGAGTTTGGACAAAGCCTTAAGGTAGCTCCCGAACACCTAATTTTTAGATCCCAACATTTTTTTTGAAATAGAGCTATGACATTTTAACTACTGATAGATCTCACAAAAATATTAATTTTATTTTTAATAACTTTTTTTTGTAGCCCCACCCGTTACGGAGCTACAGCTCCCCAAAGGTTCAAAAAAGCTCTATATTTAAATTGTTATAGCACAAGTTGTGTAAGGTATATCTTCATTTTGAAAACGCCAAACGATTACTACTTTTATTAGCTTTAAAAGTATATATACAATAAATATATATTTGTGGCATACGGTGTCTTAATTTACCGCTATGTGAAACTCAAATTTTGCAAAATCCTTCAACCCTTCTATCTTCTAAACGGTTCAAGTTGGAAACTTGAAATTTTGACGGAAGTTAGATCTTTGAAAATAAGTATGAGTCATTACAAAAATTGTTTTTGTATCACTCCCCATTTAGGAGCTGTAAGGGGTCAAAAACTGGAAATTTCCTATTTTTAAACTCCTGTAACTTGAACACCTGTTAAAATTTTTTTGAAGTAATACACAAAAATTAAAGCTTTAACATTATACTCTTATTTCTGTTAACAACTTTTTTTAATAATATAGGGTTACTTTATAATTGACGAAAGTGTTACTTGATTTTTTCAAATTTTCTAACAAATTTCTTTAACAAATTTTTTCCATTTTGTTTTACTCGATAATTTGAAATTGTTGAGGATATAATGCGTAGTACATAAAAATGCAAATAAATAAACAACATAACGGTTGCTTGAAGAATTTTTATTTATATGACATTAATATATATACATACTTCTATAATATCATATTTATTTACATATCGTATATGTCAATAGTGAATGAATGATAAAAGTATTGATGTATGTATATTATATAGCGCCGTATTTACATACATATATGTATTTTATTGAACTTATAAGAAATTATTCTGTCAATGGAATATTTAAATATAATATAATATAATATTTAAAATTATATTTACTATTTTGTACCAAGTAAATTTAATATACATTTAACGCTTAGTATTAAATGGTACTATAGAATATTTGAAAAAGTTTTGGATTGATAATCGTTATGTGGAAGGTTAGAATCTACTTTTGAAGAATATATAAACATATAGTTTGAATATATGTACAACCCATAGTTCTAGAAATTATAAAATTTACCCAAATTATTTTAAAATACTAAAATATTAAAAAAATAATATTGTGAGCAGAGTGACAGGCTGGGAACATACTAACGGTTCGTATGGGTATCTAAGAGTTGACAAAGGCAACTGTATTCTTCTTCGTTTTCTATTAGCGATGGTAGAATAGTTAACCATTTATATGTGCCTTGTAAACTAAATTGTTTCCACATCGTGTTTTTTAGCGTACGATTGAAACGTTCTACAATTGATGCTTTTAGTTCTGAATATGTATGATAATGGTTAATTCTATTTTTCCTGATTGATCAGATTGTAAATGTTTTGGTTTTTTACCACCATTCTTAAACATATTTTTCATTGCGGTTAAAACATTATCAGCGCTTTTGTTTTTAACCGGTTCAGCATACGCAAATTTGGAAAATGTATCAATAACTGTTAATAAATATTATATCCCTTATTGAATTTTGCATATGGAATCATTCCAACCAAATCAATTTGCCAAATATCATTTAAACCCTTTTGAATAAATTTTCTTCGTGTAAATTTTCTTCTAGCACCTCTATGAATTTCTGACACAACTTGTAACCTTGACATTATTCTCATACCATTTAATTAAATTTTCCAAAGTGATGCTATAAATTTCTATTGTATGACATTCACATGTGTCCGCTCCAGAATTAGAATTATCATATACCCATGGGCAAAGGGTAAAATGAGTACCATAAATTGAAGTGTACTTATTTACTCCAGAATAATTTTTAATGTGTGTGTATAGATGTAATATTAGTGTATATCTAATACTAATATTACTAATATATCTAATATTATTACTAATATTATCTAATATTAGTAATAATATTAGATATATAATATTAGATAATATTACTAATATTATCTAATATATCTAATAAGACGGAAGAATAAATATTTAAGAACTCCTCTACTTCCATAATTCAAAATGACTGTACTAAGAATATGTTCGCTGCTTTTATATTATTCCTCAATTGTCAATTATCCTCAATTATATTATTCCTCAATCTGATAAATTTAAATTTATCAGACACAGACCAAAAATGATTAATTTTATTCAACCATTTACAATGATGATTGCGGGACCATCTGGTTGTGGGAAAACAACATTTGTATATAATTTAATTGAAAATATGGACAGATTGATTTATCCGAAAATTGAAAAAATAAAATGGTGTAACCCAGAAATATCTGCTGTTCCGAAAAATATAGATTTTCCTGATATAGACTTTTATACCAGTATTCCCAAAGAGTTTAGTGGGAATGAAAATAGACCCACTTTAATTGTTTTAGATGATTTAATTTAGATTCTTCAAATAAACAGGTATGCGAATTATTTACTAAAAGTTCGCACCATCGTAATTTATCTATTGTATTGTTAAGTCAAAACGTTTTTCATCAGGGGAAATTCTCAAGAGATATTTCATTAAATTGTAAATATTTAGTGCTTTTCAAAAACCCTCGAGACAAATCACAGATTTTTCCTCTTGCTAGACAACTATATCAGGAAAATATAAAAGGTTTCCTGGGGGTATATAATGAATCAACCTCAAGTCCACATGGTTATATTATGTTGGATTTAACATAAGACGTTAACGATTTGTTTCGTATTAGAACTAATATTTTTTCAAAAGAATATTGCATATGCTTCTGTGATACGAGTGATTTGGACAACTGTCAAAAGTATGAAACGGTTGAAGAAAAACCAACATATATTACATGTACTAGGAAAGTGTAAGAAGAAGAAATTTCGTGAAAATATTCTTAAATTTTGTGATGATGATATTATAAAAACTATTGGTGAAATTGCAATCAATATATTAAATGGTAATAATAAAATTTCACCAGCAAAAAAAGCTAAATTAAGAAAACATAAAAAAAAATTAAGATTCCTAGCCTGTGCAAAGAAAAGTATAAAAGCCAAACGAAAAATATTAGTTCAACATGGTGGATTTTTTTTCAAAATGATAAAAACTTGGATTTATTAGATCAAAAAATGAAAAAAGTTTTATATGACAAAAAATTAAAACCATTGCAAAAATGGTACTTATATCGGCAAAATCTCCTCAAATCTGTAATTAACAAAAGACACGCAAAAAAATTACCAGAAATGGCTAATAATCTTACATTTGATATAGGCACTCAAACAAAATTTTTTTCTTAACGAAATGCATATACAGAAACTGAATTACCTAAATACAAATCAACATCAGCACAGACCTATTTTTTACCATCAGTTACTGATGATGTGTTTGAATATGATCCTAAAAAAGAAAATTCAAGTATGGATATCGGCCGGTAGTTCAATTTTCTCAACTATACTTTCACAGTTTCCTGAAACAAAAAAACGAAAACTAAAACCTTTACTAAGAAGTCCAAAACTAAGAACTTCATCAACACCGGAATGGACAACATATAAATAGTTCAACATTTTATGTTTTCGTAGAAGTTAACAAAGATGGATAGTCAAGATGACTTCTATGTAACATTGTTTAGTAATGATAATTTAACACTGTTTCCAGATAACACTTTAGCTTCATTCGAAAATAAATTACCTATTCACTTTGATTTAAGAAATGGAAATTGGAAAGTTGGTCTTTCAGAAATATATCTGAACGATTTCCTACAAACAGAAGAATTTAACAAAGAGAAATGTGCTTTTATTAGTATTGGACAGTATAATGTTTATGTAACAAATATTGAAAAACCTCTAGAAAAAATTAAAGTAACCAAATCTATAGGCTACACATATTGTTCATATGACGATTCAGAATTACATTTGGATGATTGGAAGTTTAATTTTTTGCCAAAGCTTATTAAAAATATAACTCCTAATCCTGGGCTTACTCGAAATCAAGTTTTCAAAGAATTTTTTAATGAAGTTTTGACATATATCTCTACTCCTAAAAATTATAATGATGTAATATTTAAAAAAGTGTCAGAATCTAACCGAAGGGATTTAATTCGAATATCGCAGACTTTTGATGAAGACAGTTTCTATATAAATGTTAATCAAAGTTATAATGTAAAAACATTACTTACTGAATTATTTCAACAGAAAAAAAATATAAAAAATTTCAAAACAAAATTACCAGAACTATTCAAATTAGCTGTTGCTAATAATAAAGATGAATTGAATGGAAGGGTGATGATTTATTCAGATATCATTCAATCATCTGTTTTTGGAAGTAGCAAAGTGCGGGCGTTGAGAGCTATCAACATAGAAAATTGTAGAATACCTACAAATATTGAATTTGAAAATTACATACCCATAGAAAAAAATTGTTTTGAAACAATAGCAATTAAAATTTGTAACCAATACGGTGATGAAATAAATTTTGTTTCCAGTTACTATCCAACAAAAATTGTATTACACTTTAAAAAGCATTGATTCCCCAAAAACAATATAAATACTACTACTCAAATATGGTATCCTATCAAACATGGAAAGAGCTTACGTGGGATATTATTCCTCTCAAGTAGGTGGAGGAGTCAACGATATTGGGCCTTTGTTACAATTTTATCCAGCTATACAAAAAGGTCGTGGTTTTGGAAATATATTCGGAAGTTTAATTCGTTACTTAAAGCCAGTTTTTACATCAGGTTGGGACTTAATTAAAAAAGAGGCTGTAAACACAAGTAAAAATATTTTTAATGATATAGCATCTGGTGCAAACATAAAAGAAGCTGTAACTGATCAAAGCAAAGGCGGTATAAAAAATTTACGGAAATCAGTAGTTAACCAACTGCATTCGATGTATGGTGGAAGACAAAGAACTATAAAACTTGATCTTTTTGCGTCATTACCCGTACAAACAAGTATTTTGCGTTCAGAAGAGGTAGCATACAATACTTTAGCTTCTTTATAGGCATCACCGTCAACTATTGAATTTGTTTCACTTGGAAATGGAGATACATATCGAGATTTATCCTCAACCTTTATAAAATTTAAAGTTCAAATATTAAAAAAAGATGACGGCTCGCGAACAGATACATGTCAGAGTTTATTAAACCAGGGAGTAGTAAAGATTGAAGCAAGGCTCAGCTCTCCATTAACTTCAACATTAACTTGTATTGTATTTGCAGAATTCGATGCTAATATATAAATTGATAAAAATCGTAACGTCTACGTGAACATATAAAAGGTAGTTTAGTGAACTATCTCTATTCATTTCAAAATGACATGTGCTCTAGTAGATTTATCGTTCTGTACGGACGATAACAATACAATATTTGTAAAAAATATTGCTGTGGCTGGTATAAAAGAAAAATGTAAAACTATTGTAAAAGAATTAAAGTATAAATTTCCTGTCGGAGATTTGAAAAAAACAGATATTGAGAATTACTCTTTTGGACATATCGATAACGAAAAAATAACTAATAACTTAATAAATTTGCTTGAAAAATTCGATATAGTCTTAACAAATGGAAAATTTAAAGCAGAATTTTTGATAGCATTTATACGAGGAAATACTCGACTAATTGATATTTCACGTTTGCAAGATAATGAATACACTTCAGATTTCAAAGGTTCTGAAATGTAATAAGTTAACACATAAAATATTTAGAGGCGTTTATGCTCTTGATAAATTACCAAAACAAGTTTTAAAACCTAGTATTTTGGTGGTAAATACCGATAATTCTAATGAAAAGGGAACACATTGGTTAGCAATATTTGTTCCAGTTCAAGGGTGTGCAGAATATTTTGATTCATTTGGAAATCCTCCGTTTCACAATGAGATTATAAAATTTCTACAAAATTTTTTCAATCAATCAACATATTTTGTTTTCAACAACAAGCGTTTACAAAGTAATTTAACATCTGTTTGTGGACATTATTGTTGTGTATATCTATGGATGCGAAGTTCCCGTAAAAGCATAAAATATTTTCTTAATTTATTCGATACATCATCCCCACTTAAAAACGATAAAAAAATACAAAGAATATTTCGAAAAATTTTTAAAAAATGTGGAGGAAAACCTATAAATAGAAAATTCTAAAATAGAATTCATCAGTTAAAACAAAAAAAAAATGGAGCGGTCTACAAATTCAGAAGTATTTAAAACAGAAAAAGGTGTGCCACCGCAGAACCTTTTATTAAGCTATATTTATTTTTTGGATAAAAAACAAACAATAAAAATTAAAATTGGATTCAATATTGAAAATTTTGCTGCATCAATAATTTTCACTAAAAAACTTACATTGCAGCTAGATGAGTACACTCGTTTTTGTCTCATGCTAGATTTTATACAAGCAGTGATGTCATATAACAATGGAGCTGAACTTAATATACGAGAATATGTATTCAAATATTTTGATAGATGTATCGCAAAGAATAAATTAAGATTGGAACAAGAAGATTTCTACATTCCAATGAATATACTGAACTGGAAACAAATTTATCTAAAAATTCCTTTTTCTGGTACCCCTTTACGTAAACGACATCGAATGAATAAATGTTCCTTTAAAATATTTTTAATCGCTAAATATTCTATAAATTCATCATCCCAGTCAAGCCCATCTATTTGCATTTTATTGAATTCATTCTGCTGTTTATAATCAATATTTAACTCTTCGGACGAGTAAGGTGCCCTAAACATAAACAGCTTTGATATCAGTGACCCTTCAGCTATCAAAGCAAATTCCTTCAAGAAATATTGCTTATTATTTCCAACAATAAACTGTAGATCAACTACTGCCTTCCTGCTGCTCATTTTGTGTCTTACTACATTAAAATAACTTGAAAACCTCTAATTTATACCTAATACGATTTTAAAAAGAGAGGAAAAAAAGAGGATCCCCTAGGGCCCTTGGCCCCTTGCCCCTATGGGAAGGGAGCCATTAGCAGAAGCATAAACCGATACCGGACCCTCAAGGACCGATGCCGGACCCTCAAGGACTGATACCAGACCCTCAAAGACCGATGCCGGACCTTGGGGGGTATATTTCAGACCTTTGAGGACCGGACCCTCAAGGACTGACACCAGACCTTGGGACTATATTTCGGTCATCCGGGGACCCCATACAGAATCAAGAGTGGGGAATCGCCTGAATTAGGCCCCATTTTAAAAGGGACCGGACCTCAGGGGACCGATATTGGACTTTTTCGGACCGGATATCGGCTCTCTAGAAACAAAGGTTGATTTAAATGGATTTGCCTGAAAAATATTTGTTTCGAGAAATATAAAATACAAACAATATTACAATTTAAAATTAATTTTTTTTTTCTTTTATTAAATAGTAAGGTCTTTGTTTTTTTTTTTTTTTATTTCAATAGTTTCTTTTGGGATTCGAATTTAGTCATTAGTATTAACTCGAATAGAGCCATGTTCCATCTGGGTTCGTCTCTTCCCAAAAACTTAATATAGAAACGTACTTTGTTTACTTCGCTTAATTCAGAATCTGTTGACACTTTTTTGTAAATCTATCCGGCATGTAAAACGGTATTTTTTCATTATCGAACGGATCCTTTACCTCACAAAGTAGCGCTTTTTGCCCTCATTTTGTATCTAAAAATTTAAACGTTATAACTTCATACATCTTGTCTATGGCGAGGACATCAATATTTTTAAAAAGTTCATTCATTCTATTAATTCATTAATTAAAACCTAGAATGTTGAAAATAATAAGGATAACAGAAATAATATTGATTGAAAAAATATCTTACCATTTTCAATTTATATTTTGAATTGGATTTGATTTTAAATTTATTCGTTTTTCAAAGTAAAGTAAAGAACTATTTTGAATTTTCAAAGCATTATATATCTACTGTTCAAAAGTAAATACCCACTACTTCTTTTTTTTTTTTAGAAATATATAGTTTCTTTATTTTGATTAATTAAAAAAAAAAAAAAAAAAAAAAACTGCATAAACTAAGTAATTAATAGTTTATATCTAATGCAATAGAACTATGTCAATTATCATGTAATTTCTTAAATAATTGCATGACACATATGTACCTTGAATTATTATTTATAGCAACCAGGAACTAAACTAAATTTATTCATAAATTCCTTTGTGAAAACAATAAATCTTTTCATTAACTTACAAGTTGCGTTTTCAACATTGACTTCAATATGTGACACATCTCAAACTTGATATAAAAATAAAAAAAAATTAATAATACAATGTTGTAAAAAAAAAAAAATATATATATATTGATTAAATAATCGTGAGTAGATAATAATTCAATAACACATGGAATTTTCAATACAACAATTAATTTTTAACAGAATGAAAAAAAAAAAAACATTTTTTACTTATGCATTACATTGTTGCATTTATTTAAATTTAATTTATTTAATCATTATTCATTTTATTTTTAAAAACACACCTAAAACTTGTAGCATAGAATTTAATTTATAATAAATTCAATATCTAATATGATGCAACATTGTTCTAGTATTTGAAAAGTCGTCAAGGACTTTTGTAACATTTTTCTATTATTATAAATTGATTTATGACTTCCGCTATTATTTTATTAATTAATTTCAAGTGAAATAAAAATATTCCAAATGTATTATTTTTATAGTTTATGTATGCATATATGAATTACATAAAAAAATTTTAAAAATTAACATTATGACATACTTACTGTATTATTTTTAAATCTTAATAAATGCATTATAACAATTTCAAAAAAGCATAAAAGAATTTGTGTAATTTAAAATCGATTCATAACATAAAGTTATATTAATAACATAACATAAAGTTATTTTTTATAAAAACAAAAACAAAAAAAAATTAACTCACAAAACAAGAGATCAAAATTAGCTTGTGAAATCTGTTCCAAGGAATTCACAAGAGCTGATAGCTTGAAAAAACACTTGAAATTGGTACATAATGCTGAAAAAGAAGATTTGTTTTGCACTCCCTGTGGAAAATACATCTCTAAAAAGTTTCAAGCTGCCCATCTGCGTACAAATTCACATAAACTGAATTCAGCTGAACATCTTACTAAAAATTTACGGAAAATTAACCAGTCTTTTGATGGTAGATTGGAAACATACCTGCGCGATAATGAAAATGAAGCGATTTTAAATCCCAGAGAGTTTCTCGATTGTATCAAAAATGAGATTATTGAATTACTACAATGCTCAGTAAGAAAGCATAATGCTATAAAATTCAATCTTGAACTCTTTGGAGATTATATAAAGCCGATTGATGATGATACAGAAAGTTTATCAACCAAATCTTTTCAAACCCAAATGAAACTTGCTACACGTGCGGATGATCTTTCTTCTATATATGATAATATAACAGAGAAGATCCAACAACAAGCTGAAGAATTTCAGGAAAAAGATAGCGGTTGGGCGATAATACAAATTTTGCGGGTTGAAATAAATATAAATAAATATCAACCAATCGTGGATCATCATATATCGCTCTCCCAAGATCAATTATTAGAAGAAGAGCCTGTATAAATGTACGAAATTAAGACGTATACTGTTTCAAGTGGAGTATGATATCAGCTATGCAACGGCTTGCATCACAATCTAGTGAATATGAAACATCATCGTATAAAATTAGTGACATAACATCCCCAACTGTTGATTTAGAATATGGTTATGTACGTCAACTGCATTTTGAGGGTATGTCATTCCCAGCACAGTTAAGCGAATTACGTATTTTTGAAGAAATTAATGATCATATAAGCATTAATGTTTTTGGATTGGAGTATAAGAATGCAGAACATCAAATTGTTGGACCTTTTTATATAACCAAAGAAGAAAAACTAAATCATGTAAATCTACTATTACTTGAAAAAGATGAGAACTTCCACTTTGTTTATATAAAGCATATCTCGAACTTATTACGGAGTTCTATAACATATCATGAACATCAAATATACATATGTAATTCTTGTTTGCAACATTTCTATGATCCTGAACAGCTTATTATACACAAGGAGGAGTGTAAGAAAATTGTTGCGATACTTCCTACTGAAGACAACAACACTCTAATATATAAAAATTATCAACAACAAATGGAAGCTCCTTTTGTGATTTATGCTGATGCTGAAAGTATTTTATCACCAATTTTCACATGTAACGCTAATCCAGAAATTTCATCAACTGTAAATATACATAGGCATGTACCAATAGCATTTTCATATTATTTTAAATGTACTTTCGATGATTCTTTGAGTGGTTATGCGGAGTTTGTAGGAGTTGATTGTGCTAAGGAGTTTATAACATCGTTGGTAAATAAATGCACAAACATATTTCAAAATCATCACATAGTACCGAAACCAATGGCAAATCTAACATTGGACGAAGAATTACACCAATTAACAGAGAGGAATTGTCACATTTGTAGTAAGTCTTTAGACTATATTGATAGAGTAAGAGATCATTGTCATTTTTCAGGTAGATATAGAGGCCCTGCACATTTTTCATGTAACATATTATATAGACGACCTAATTTTTTTCCTATATTTTTCCATAATTTTTCAAAATACGATTATCATTTATTGTTTATGGGCTTGAATGAAATTAAAGGTAATATTGGCACACTACCGTATGGCACACATTTAATTGTAAAAATCTCGCGGATTACATGAAAATATACTTAAAAACTGATGTGTTAATATTGACAGATGTTTTTGAAAATTTCCGAAAAATATGTAGAAAAATTTATGAACTAGATCCTGCTAATTTTTACACTGCACCGGGCCTTACTTGGGCTGCTATGTTAAAATATACAAGTGTTGAGTTAGAGTTATTAACTGATATTAATATGTACAATTTTTTCCAAAAAGTAATACGTTGTGGTATTAGTCAATGTTCCTTAAGACATTCAAAAGCCAACAATAAATATATGGGGGAATATTATAAAAAAGAAGAAAATTCAACATATATTGTTTATTTAGATGCAAATAATTTATATGGCTGGGCAATGTCTCAATATGTACCATATAAAAGTTTTCAGTGGGTTGACAATCCCGATAGTTTTAATGTAATGGAAATTCCAGATGATTCGGAAATAGGGTATGTTTTAGAAGTAGATTTAGAATATCCACAGAATCTTCATGATCTGCATAATGATTTTCCGTTTTGTGCAGAAAATAAAATTCCGATCGGTAGCAAAATACGAAAATTGTTGCTTTGATCTAAATAATAAATATAAATATGTTATTCATTACCGAAATTTAAAACAATGCCTTCAAAATGGTATAGTACTTCAAAAAGTTCATAGAGCTCTAAAATTTCAGCAATCTGATTGGTTGAAAAAGTACATTGATTTAAATAACATGCACAGAACTTTTTAAATTAATGAATAATGCCGTTTTCGGAAAAACTATGGAGAATGTTAACAAGAGAGTCAATGTGAAAATAGCTACTTCATGGGAAAGTGAAGGGAGACATTTGGGTGCTCGAACTCTAATAGCAAAATCTAATTACCATAGTTCATCTAGATTTGCTGAAAATTTAATTGCAATTCAACTTAATAAATCCCAAGTTCTTTATAACAAACCGATATATTTAGGTTTCTGTGTGTTAGAACAATCCAAAATTCTAATGTATGATTTTCACTATAATTATATTAAACCAAAATATGGTAATAGAGTTTCTTTAAATTATACTGATACCGACAGTTTCATTTATACTATACAAACAGATGATTTTTATTCTGATATACATAAAGATTTGACCATACATTTTGATACTTCTGAATATACTCCTGAAAACCCATACAAATTCCCTTTATTAAATAAAAAAAAAACTTGGATTATTTAAAGATGAATTCAACGGTAGAATTGTTTCTGAATTTATTGGTTTAAGATCAAAAATGTATTACCTTGAATCGTTTCAGGGTGATCAGGTAAAAAAGGCAAAAGGTGTGAAAAAATATGTTGTTAAAGACTGTCTATTAAAGACTGTCTAATTATAAAGGCTGTCTATTAAAAAATAAAATTATATATAGAGAAATGAATAATTTTAAATCATATTTACATGTAATTTACACTCAAAACTTAAATAAAATAGCTTTAAGTTCTTTAGATAATAAGAGATATATATTACATGATAAAATTCATACCCTTTCATGGGGTCATTGTAAATTAAATTAATTTATATAAACTTTATTGTAATTATTGTAGACATTATATAACTAATGCAGGCTTAATTTAAGGAAATTTATAATTAAAATTATTAATATAGTTTTTAATGAAAAAACAAAACAAACTTTTATTATGAAATGCAAACTGTTTTTTACTTATAAAAATAACTTTTTGAACACAAGTTTTACAGTATTAAGAATACTTGGATTTATCATAACCAAACTTTAAAAAACTTTTCATATCTTCACTCTAATTTAAAATATTAGTACTTTTAATTTAACTACAAAGCTTCTCAAAGATCATAATAATTCACCAATTTTAAATCAAGCTTTTAAAACTTTAAATTTTTTAATGAAGTATTCAAACCAAACTTTAAAAACTTTCCATATTGAAGTTGTTGAATTTAATTAAATATTTAACAATTTTAAAGCTTCTCAAAGATAATACCAAATTTTAATCCAGCTTTAAAAACTTTTTTTATATAAACATTAAATCAAGTTTAAATTTAAGTTCCAAAATCAGTAAAACTTTTATTAATAAAAATAAATCTTTAAATAAATTTAAAATATCAAACACATAAGCCTTTTACTCATACTTTACCACTTAAAAACTCCGTTGCAGCCACAGCACCATTGTTTTGCTCCTCTCCACATTATTATGCGCTTAAAAACTCCGTTGCAGCAGCAGCGCCATTCTTTTGCGCCATTTGTTAAAAAAAAGTACTCCAGTCGAAAGTTAGAAGAAATTCGCGACCACATTAAGTCGTTTTCAGTAATAGATTCACATTACTGCCGATCATCATCACACAAAAAATATTTACCCCCTGAGTTGAATTTAACTAAAATGTATAATTATTACGTTGAAAAAACATCAGAACCGCTGAAAATACATAATATGTATCGCAAAATATTTAATTATGAGTTCAATATGGCATTTTTACAAACAAAAAAAAGACTTGTGCAATAAATGCTTCCTGTTCAAAAATAACCAAACTGCGACTGAAAAAGATTGTGATCATTACAATAATCATATCATAGAAAAAAATATGTCGAAAGCAGAACAAGATTTGGATCGTTCAAATATCGATGCGAATCAGTGTATATTATGTTATGATTTCCAAAATGTGTTCAGTTTACCTAAAGGAAATTCTTCAATATTTTTTTATAAGCGCAAATTGAATGTATTTAATTTAACTGTTACAGCAATAATTCCGCAAAAAGAAAAATTTTCATATTGTGCAATATGACATGAAGGACAGTGGTAGAAGTGGCAACGATATTGCTTGCTTTATTAAAGCTATTAAATAACATTTTGAAAGACAACCCAAATTTTAAAAAAAAATAATTTTATGGAGCGACAGTTGTGTTCCACAAAATAAAAATAAAATAAATATTGCTGGAATAAAATACTTTTTAGAAAATTCGTCCAGTGTTTTTGAAATAGTTCAAAAGTACTGCGAGCCTGGTCATTCAAATATTCAAGAAGTGGATACAGATCACTGAGTAATAGACAGGTATTTAAAAAAACTCGATGAAATTATTAAAAAATATAAATACATCTAAAACTAAATTGAAAATTTTTCAAATGCAACAATCGGATTTCTTGTCATTATCGTCAGTTTCATCTAAATTAAATTTCATTAATGTTCCATTTACAAAAGTAAAATGTATTAAATATGAGAAGAGTAATCCTTTTTCTATTCAATTTAAAACTTCTTTTTCTGAAATAAAATTTAGAACAGTTAATTTAAAATCAAAATTGCCTACAACAGTAAACATTTTGTAAAAACCTCCTCCAGTTTTATCTCAAAAATCTATTATTTCTAAAGAAAAAAAAAAATGATTTGAAATATTTGATCCCATATTTACCACAAATAGATCAACAGTATTTTACAGCAATATTAAATTTGAATTAAAACAGCAGACGATTTTTTGAACTATTTCAGACTTATTATTTTAAAGTATGGCGGCATTTTGTATTGAATTCGTATAAAAATAATTTTTAAATTTTAATTTAATTTAAAAACTTATATAATTTGATTTATTTTCACAAAAACTTTTTTTTTAAATTTTGTTCACAAAAACATTTTTTTATAATTTAAATGCTAATATGAAATTTTTATTTATTTCATCTACTTACGTGTTCTCGCAATATTCTTCATAAATATTATTATTTAGTCACACAAAACAAATGAAAACATATTATTTAATCATAATAACATTTGGTGGTAACATTATCGAGTTATTCAAATATTAATTATAACGAAACCTTAGTATTAACAAACTCATAATTTAAATTTAATTTAATTTAAAAAAATTTGAGAATGGAAATTATGGATTTGATGCTTAATTTAAGAATTATTTAAATTTATGGATTTCATACTCAATTTAATAATTAGGATCTAGAAGAAGGCTGATTTTGTTTTAATAAATTTTTATTTTTTTACGTATAGATATTGTTATGAAAGTACAAAATTTCAAACTTAAAGTACTTGAAAATATAAATGTATTAAAATATTAAAATTTAAAATCGATGTTCATTATAGTTTTATAATTATAATATAGTAGTTGAAATTATTTTTTAATTAATAATTTTTTAAATTTAAAATTTTGAACAATGAATTTCATATTTATATTTAAAACTTCATTTATTTTGATGCTATTTTGATGCTATGATGCTGTTTATTTTTATTTGTTTTTTACCGTTAATTAATTTTTGTTTGAGTTTAAAATAATATGAAAACAAGTAAATGTAACAGTAAGTCGATGCAACCGACTCATTAATACTCTACACCTAAATAATTCGAATTAAATTTAAAATCCATAAGTTTTTTTGGCAGCTGCTTGAACTTTTTCCCTTTTCTGTCTTATTCAACTCGAATTTCAGGAACGTAAAAGAGGCATCCTCTTGCGATATGTTTGACACCTTTGTAAAAAATTTTAAGTTCGAAAATCTTCGAAATTAATGAAGATAGAATTAATTTCGAAGATTGTTAGTCCTTGGGAGGTGTTTGTCAGGTATCCGAATTGCCACTCCAATTAATCGAATCCATCTCTGGAACATAAAGAAACATGCCAGAACACCATTGTACTAAATTTAAATGGTTCTACTTTTGTTGGTTTTGGAGATATGCTCGTTGCTCTTGTGCTCGTCCGGAAGTTTCCAAAATACGAACCCATGGTTCAAATTCTTTCAAATGTCAGTTTCCAATTTTATAAAATAAAACATAAAAGAACACCACTCTTCCAAATTTAAAGGTTATATCTTAGTTGGTTTTGGAGATAATCTCATTTGCTCTGGTGCTCATTCGGAAGCTTCCAAAATCCAAACCGATGGACCAAATCCTCTTAAATTTCAGAGACATAAATCGAACGGGAAGGAACATCATTGTAAAAAATTTAAAGGTTCTATCTTTGTTGGTTTTGGAGATAATCTTGTTTCTCTGGGGCTCGTTCGGAAGCTTTCAATATACGAATCCATGGTTCAAATTCTTTCAAATGTCAGTTTCCAATTTTATAAAATAAAACATAAAAGAACACCACTCTTCCAAATTTAAAGGTTATATCTTAGTTGGCTTTGGAGATAATCTCATTTGCTCTGGTGCTTGTTCGGAAGCTTCCAAAATCCAAACCCATGGACCAAATCCTCTTAAATTTCAGAGACATAAATCGAACGGGAAGGAACATCATTGTGCAAAATTTAAAGGTTCTATCTTTGTTGATTTTGGAGATAAACTCGTTTGCTCTGGGGCTCGTTCGGAAGCTTCCAAAATCCGAACCCATGGACCAAATCCTCTCAAATTTTTGAGACTTAAATAAAACATGAAAGAACACCACTCTATCAAATTTGAAGGTTATATCTTTATTGGTTTTGAAGATAATCTCATTTACTCTGGTACTCGTTCGGGAGCCTACAAAATCCAAACCCAAGGACCAAATCCTCTTAAATTTCAGAGACATAAATCGAACGGGAAGGAACATCATTGTACAAAATTTAAAGGTTCTATCTTTGTTGGTTTTGGAGATAATCTCGTTTGCTACGGAATCATTCGGAAGCTTCCAGAATCCGAACCCATGGGCCGTTTTGTCCAGATTCGAACTAAGTAATTTGTAACCTACTATATAAATTTCATCAAGATAGCTTTATTAGATTTTGAGTTATCGTGCGAACGGACGGACGGACGGACATCGTTAAATCGACTCAAGAGGTGATCCTGATTCAGAATATATATACATGTCCATATCTAACTCGCTTCCTTTTGGTGATTACAAATACCATACCAAAGTTAATATACTCTCTATTTTAGGTGTAGGGTCTAATAACGAAACATTTTTAAATTTGGAGTTTTGTAATTATTATTGGCAAATATAATATATTTTCAAATTATAAAACATGATGAATTCGTTACTGACGTTAACGAAAGCATTTATTTTTTCCTTACTCCTCTTGGGAGCATAGAATTTGTTGCAAATCTTTTTCTTACTGTCCTAAGCAGGGGATTGGCCTTACTGTAGAAAGAATGTCATTTGGTATTAAAGGTTAGTGTTTATATAATATTATATATAAAGATATAGAGTATTTCAGGAACATGGACATAGACCTATTTATTGGTAATTTTTATTTATATTTTAATTATATTTATATATAAATTACTGAAAAATTCGTGTTATATAAATATTTTGTTATAAGTTAAATTTTACCCAGCCAGGGTTTGAGCCCGAGACCTTTCGCATGAAAGGCCGGTGATTATACCACTACACCATCGGCTGGATAACTAAAGCATAGTTTTCCTTTTTTGCAATATAGTTTCCCTTTTTCTAGTTTTCCTCCACAATATTAAAAAGTAAAAATTTACTTACAACATAATGCGTGCTCTTTTGCCCCATTTGAAAAATTTTTGCCCCACAAGCATATACTTTATTGAATAATAAATACCTTGTATGAAGTGGGTCAAAATGGCAAGTGGGAATAGTTTCATAAAAAGTGTATTTTATGGCGAACCGTTGAGGAAAAGCTTTTGAAATTATGTATACAGTTATAAAATTGTGCAAATATACTACCTGCAAATTTTGAGCAAAATTGATAATATAGATTTTTCCTATATTATTCCAAACTTTATTTTTCAATTTTCTCAGTTTGACCCTCGTGGCGTATGGGGCAAAAGAGCACTCGATCAACGATATAGACTACTTTGAAGTGATTGTTTTGTTAGTAGGAGGTTAATATGGGGTTTATATACATATGCTACAAAGAGACATCATCCTATTAATAGGCTCATGTTTCCCATAATTAGTTCTATGAAAATGCAAGTTAAACATATTTACAGATCTTAATCTAGAATATGAAGAAAAATTGAGTTCAGCAAATAATTGAGAAGATAAAATATTTAATTAATTCCGGTTCTACATCTGCTACTTGGTGAAATAAAAGCTTGCTATCAAAGAGTTCCCCTAGATCTTTTATAGAGATAACTTTAGGAAAAGTTTTATTATTGAAAGAATAGGAATACAAGATCTAACATGAACTACGTGTAAAAGTAATTAATGTACATTTATTAACGTTAAGTTGAAGATTATTATTGCAACATTATTATTGCGTAAATATTATTATGGCTATTAAGTATTAACGAAGTAACACGATTAATGGAAATAATGAACAGTATAGGTCCAAAATGACTACCTTGGGTAACACCTGTGGCAGCATCGAATTCAGAAGATGTCGCAGATCTAAAAGGTTCACTATATCTACATTCGGAAAGATAGGAGAGAACCCAATTAATGAAAAAAATGGGGAATCCTAGTATTTCTAACTTAAAAATAATAATATTGTGTGGGAGACGATCAAAAGCTTTACTAAAATAAGTATATATCGCATCTGTTTGAAAACCATCCTTCATGTTATTGATAAAAGTAGAGGTAGATTCAACAAGATTAGTAACAATTTATTTATGCTTTACAAAACCATGTTGATAAGGTGATTAAAAGCAAGTACAATGATCATAAATAGAATCAAATACGATCAATTCAAAAAGTTTGTGAATAGATGATTGTTTCGCAATTGGGCGATAATTTGTTACATCATTTTTAAATTTTTTTTGTGAACATGCTTAATAAGAGAAGTCTTTCAAATAAAAGACAAAATCCCAGAAGTCAAAGAAAAATTAAATAAGATGGAAAGGGGATCACATAATGAAATCGAACATTTTTTTTTAAATATATTCGAAATAGCATCAGTACTAGGATTAGAATTATTGTCAAGCTTTTTCAAGTAGTTTAAGACTTCATTGGAATCAATATGAATATTAGTAAGCGTTGATTCAGGAAAGTTAACTAAGTGGTAGAAATAATCTTAATTTAAAGAAAACGCTGGCAGAGCATAACTAACTGCAAAAAAAATTACGGAAAAATTCAGAAATCACTTTAGCATCACTACTGTTAGAGTTCTTATAATTCATACAAGTGGTATATTGATCAGTTTTTCTTTTAGAATTGACAAATTTCCAAAAGAGTTTTGGATTAGTTTTAATATCCGAAGACATATTCCGTACATAGTTAAAGTAAATATTATTAGACATTAACTTTAAATCTATTAAATAAAATTATAAAATCATTAAAGTCATGATTATTATTGCTTTTAATGAATTTACGCCAGGCTTTATCTTTTTTTATTTTTTATTTCTTAAGATTTCTGGTAAACGAAGGCCGATAATTTTCGTTTATTTTATCAATAACTAAAGGAACATATTGTGAAATAATGGAATGAAAGATTTTTTTAGAAATTATTAACTGTTTTATTAACTCTAAATCGGTATAGGGTATAAATGAAAAGATATAATCGCAGCAATAGTTATTAATAACATCAACTTTGCAAAAATTGTAACGATAAGAAAGCGCTGAATCAACATTACGAGACATAAGAGAAAAAAAAGAAAAACATATTGGAGGATTATATTCATCAATATTGAGGAGTTCAAATGGGCAGGTAATAGTAACTAAATAATTCCAGTTTGAAGTAAATAGTAAGTTTAACTGCCTGTCACAATTATTAAAAACCGAGGATACGTCCTGTTGAAAATTAAAAGAATTAAAAGAATCGATTACAAAGCATTCAATATTACTAACTAATGCATATGGTACAAAATAAGCTTTCTCTTCATTTGCAATTTATTCAATATTAGGTAGATTACAATCACCACATATTGTAATACATTATTATCATTTGTGTTGAGATTACTAATTAGTAAATCAATTTCTGATATACTTAGTATATATTTCAATACTGGTTCCAGGAGGAATATAACAGATAATGATAACAATATTTCTCAACTGCAATTCAATTTTAATAGCAATAATTTCTACAATTTCAGACGAATCGTACTGAGTAACTAATAATTGCATGGAAGAAAATGTATTTTTTACAGCTATTAATACACCACCACTTCTTGGAATGTTATGAGAAAAAGAACAATCATATCTGTCATTCCTATAGACAGTGAAAGAGGTAGAGAAAATTTTAGGATTGTTGGCTGATGAAGTAAGCCAAGTTTCCGTTAAAACAAAAATGTCAAAATCCAAAAGTGAAGAATTTAAAAAAACCTTTTAGTTTTTGTACGTAAACCTATTACATTTTGATAATAATAGTTAATTCAAAAGGATTCTTTGGGCGTGATTTAGCAACAGAAGGCAATAGACTGATGTTAAATAGATTTCTTTTGGCAAGAAAGGGGGAATCCTTCTTGTTGAATTGCTATTTTTAGCGATGTATTAGTTTTTGCAAACGTCGTTAGATTTATCATGACGATATGCAAGATATAGTCTAACATTTCCAAATATTTTACTGACCCTTAACCTAGCCAAAACGTATATGCTGCTATTATTATTATCACAAAGAGCCTTCTCGCTAAGTTTAACAACCGAAAGAGGATCTAAAATAGGCGGAGTTACGTTACGGTTTAGTAATAAAGAATCATTAGAATTATTAGTAGTTAGTTAACCTCATTTATAATTATTATTAGTAGAAGTTAACCTCTATTTCAGGGCCCACAGAAGAAGCACCAGAAGTAATTTTTGATATTGTTTTGTTAGAAGTTTCAGTTGTGTTAAGTTAGAAACCTTACTATGAGGCATGATGATTTTGCCTTGAACAAAGGTATGATATGGAGCCTCGGTAGCCTAGTGGGCGAGAGCGTATAAAATACGCTGTAAAGACCGATGGAGTGTGAGTTCGAATCCCACACACGTCGTAAGAGTTATGCCTTCTTACGACATGTACAGCCACGCCTAAACAGGAAAGGCTATGTAATTTCCTGTCAACATTTATGTGGCAGAGAAAAAAAAAAGTTATGATATTTTTTAAGCTTGTTGGAAACAGATTTTTTAAATTTAGAAAATGTGCTTTTTAAATAAAAATCACTCACAAGTTTATTACATGATTTAGGAAAATTTTTAGAATTAGAAGAAGTGGCTTTCATAGAATGACGACTAATAAAATAATTTGTAACGTTCTTGTTATTATTAGAAAGAGGAGCTTTTATAGAATTGGCATGAGAATTAACGTTAGAATTTGGGATAGTATTAGGTTTAGTAAGAGTTTTTATACTTTGTTCATTATTAGTAGTTGGATTCAAATTAGGTTTAGTAAGAGTTTTTATACTTTGTTTATTATTAGTAGTTGGATTCAAATTAGTATGATTTTTAATACTGTGATTATTAATAGAAAATCTCGAAAAAATTTATATTATATTTAACTCTTCTATTAAACCGTATTTAACTTCTATTAAATTATTATTAGAGGTAATGGGGTTAATATTATTACTTGGATTAATATTAGAATTAGATGATTTAGAAGGAGGCATAGCAAAAGGCAAATCAAGAAAAACTTTTTAGATTAAAATTAGTATGTATAGGAGGCTTATCAGTTATTTTAACATTTTTATTGAGCAATCTACATCTGTATTGAATGAAGATATTATTAAATCATTTTTAGGTTTACATTTGACTTCAGATTTCCGTTTTTGAATAACAACCCCAATTTTATTCCAAATTTTAATATTACTTGGATGCTGAAGAATCCTCAAATTGTAAATAGATTCAGAGATGAGAAAGCACTGGTATTGAATTCTATTCCTTTTTAACCTCTTCGGTGTTAAAATGGTACAGACTACCGAACTAATGTTGAATCCCCACTTCAGAAACTCAGATAATTTAATTTCACTAAAGGAACTTGGAGCGCCTTTTACAAAGATGGACGAGTGATAACTATCACTTATAGATTAAGAATTATTTTATTGAATAAAGTTCGTAATTCTTCCACTCCACTCTTCTTCCGTCCATTGGAACACAATTTATGTAAAATAGTTTATTCAGTCTGTACATCTTTATCATGTAACAGATGTGATAGCAGTTTGAATAATTTTATCGGAAGTATCTAGTACAATTCCAGTTTTATCAGATGTCAGCGTAATTTATGTTTATCAGAATCGCGTAAAATGCAATTCAGAGCAAGTGTTTTGAACTTTTTCTGCTTTGGTATTAGAAAACTTCTGATGAACTGAATCTAAGTGTTTAATAAGAGTGGCTTAATAGATCATTTTTAAACTCGGTGAACATCTTAGTGAACACATCATTCTTTTGAGTTGATTTAGAAGCAATTTATTGAATCAAATGAATTTACATTGGTTCGTGTTTTTATCTTTGTACAGAATGATTGTGTCATCTGCAAACAGTGAATAATGTCCACTTAGCCTAATTTTATTAAAGCTATTCGCATAAGCTAAATAAAGAATATGACCAAGCTCTGTGCCTTGTGGAACTCCAATTTGTAGACTTGCTTTTTCACTAATATGATAATTTATTCTCGTTTTGATTTTGCGAAAATTTAAATACGATTTAAATAAATTGGATGCAACTCTTCTTATCCCATGTTGAGGAGACTATTTATTAGTATATAATTATAGCGGTGTCAAATCTTATTTATAGATCTAAAAGAATAGCGACTGCGTAATTGTTTTTATCTAGTGCCACATTTACGAAATTGCCAACTACACGAATGAATAGATGAAAATTCAGGAATTGATGAAATTTCAGATGAATAAATCCATGTTTCATTTAATATTTATATATTTATTTAATTTATACTGCTTAGAAACAAGAAAACAAAAAAAGTTCTAATATTAATAGCGATTGTATAATTTTTGTTTTTGGGAATGTTTTGAAAGTGTAAAGTCAATATTAAGTTTATGTTTTTTACCTATAATAAGCATCCTATTAATAGGTTCAAATTTGCCATAATTAGTCCTATGATTATAGATTTTAAACAAATTGCAAGAGCGAAGGCGCTGAAGATTTCTAATATTAATTTTACTAGAAATTAAAGTAGATTTAACATAATCCTTGACAATCTCTGTAATGAAAATAACATGAAAAAAGTTTCACGTCTAAAACTTAAAGTACACAAATCAATTAACTTTAGCCTTTGTTCATATAGTGGCAAAATAATAGGATTTGACCCATGGCAAGTGGCGTAAGGCAAATCTAAGAAAGTTTTTCTGTACTGCCTCGATCCTATCAATGTGTACCATATAAAATGGAGACCAAAACTGACTATCGTATTCCAGGATCTGTCTTACAAGACAAGTGCACAACGATTTAAGAACATAGGGATCTGAAAATTCCTTAGAAGAACGTTTAACAAACCCCAATAATGAATTAGCTTTATTTATAATATTATTATAATAAATTTTAAAGCTAAATTGGGAATCAAAATACACACCTAAGCCTTTTATTGAGGTAACTTTAGGTAAACAAATACCATCTAAGTTATAGTTGAAATAAATAGGACTAGAACGACCTGTGTAAGATAACAACGCGCATTTATTTACAATAAGTAGTAGACAATTATTAACGCACCAATTGTTAAAGTTTTGAACGTCATTCTACATAAGGACGGCGACATTATTAGATGAAATCTTTTTAAAGATTTTCATATCATCAGCGTAAACTTGAAGCTCACAATTAGAAATGATAGAAGTAACATCATTTACAGATAAAATAAAAAGTAAAGGACGAAGGTGGCTGGATACCTTGTGGAACACCGGAATTTGTGAAACACCGGAACCTTGTGGAACACCGGAATAACTATCGAACGATAGTTAGTAATTTAATTTTTAGCATTCTTTTTGTGAATTGGTCTGATATAACACATTTTCCAAAAAGGAGGAAAAAGTCCGAAATTTAATGAGTTTTTGAAGAGTAATGTTAAAGGCGTAGTGAGAATGTTAGAAAACTAGATCAGAATTATTTCCGATATACCATCAGGGCCCGGAAAAGTATTATCGCCGTTTTTTGACAACTGTCCATAAAGGGGAAATATTTTCATTTGGCCAAAAGGAAGAATCACTATATGAAGTGCTAAAAAACTCACGAAGTATTTCGAAATAACTAAACGGTCATTACTTGAAAGAGAATTGAAGTTCATAAATGTAGGGTAATCATCACAATTACGTTTAGAATTTATGAATTTTCAAAATTTTTTCGGATCAAATTTTAATTTACTAGCCATTTGGTTAATGTAATTATTGTAAAGAATATCGGATGACGTTTTAAAATTATCAAAAAATATGACAAAATTGTTATAGTCATTAATAATTTTTGATTTGAGAAATATACGCCAGGCTTTGTTTTTCTTATTTCTGAGAGATCTAAGCTCCTTTGTGAACCATGGTGAGCCAGATTGGGAAGATCTTTTTTTTGAAATAGGAACGAATTGAGTAAAGTCTTCGAACATATTTTCATAAAACCTAATTGTCATTTTATTTAGATCTATAGGGTTATTTAGGTCTATTAGGTGAAACTTATTAAAGAGTGATAAGGGTCTAACGCGAGAACCGATAACACCACAGAGTCACAGAAAGTGATATTATACCAATCAGAGGTAAATATTAAATCCAACTGCTTATCTTTAAAATTACGATTTTGGGAGACCTCTCGTAAATTGTTGGTATTTAGCCATCAATAAATTGCGAGTCAGTTTCACTCATCGAAGAATCAGTAATCAAAAAAGATTCTTCGTCATGATTAATCCATGTTATATTAGGGAGATTAAAATCTTCACATAAAATTAACTCATCATTAGGACCACAATTACAGCAAATCGAATCTATTAGATTTAAAAGAGTAATATAAATATTTAAATTCGAAGAAGGTGGAATGTATATGTTAACAATATTTACATTTTTGTTTGAAAATTTTATATTCATACCTATTATTTCAAGACGGTCGTTAAAAATAGGAATTTCATTTTCATTACAAGAGTTTTTGACGGCAATCAATACACCTCCCCTTTTAGGAATGTAACTATTAGATACATTAGGTTCAGCATATCTATCTTCTTTAAAAACAGAATATGAGCTTTCGAAAAGCTGAAGATTGCTAACAGAAGAATTTAGCCAAATTTCAGTTAATGCAAATATGTCAAAATTTAAACTTATTGAATTAAGTAAGACTTGACTTGTTTTTGTTCTAAGATCTCTGAAGATAAACTATGGATGCTTTATTTAATTTATCAAACTGTTGTTTAATTAACTCACTCACATCGCATTGAATTTCCTTCTGGATATGATTATGTAATTGTTTCTCAGAACCCATAGCGCGAAGGGATAAGTTTATGTGATTTAAATCGTCCTTCATATGTTCAACTACTTCTCGAATGCCAACCAGCTCTTTTCATGTTGCCGAAAGAAGCTCATTTTTCAGATCATTAACCAGATCTGTTAATGTATTCTTTAAATATTTTTTTCGGTCAGAAAGAAAACTGCATAATGCTTGATTAAAGCTATCGTAGCTTTTGGCCATATCGTTAAAGCATACCGAATTACTTTTTAGAGCATCCACTGCTTTGGCCGTGCAACCTTGGCAGTCGCTTTTTATATCATTTAAGTAAACCATCAACTCGTCTTTAAGAATATGAATAGATGATTTAAATCTAAGCAACTTTCTCAACCAAAATGATGCGAACGTGTCACATGTTTGCCAGCGCCTTGGGGCATTAATGCAAACCCCATGGAACTTTCTGTAGCAGATGTCATTGCATGCGATGCCTTCTATTTTTGAATCTGTAATAGTACAGAGGACGGCACTGCATTATGTTGTAGTAACGGTAATATATAAAAATTTAACAGCAAAACAAATTTAATTTTAATAATAAAAGTCAGTTTTTTAAGAATTCAAATTAAAATTAAAACAAAAGTAAACAAACTTAAGTGACCTAATTTAAGTAATTATTAAAAATGTTCAAACAAAAATTTTTTTTTAATTTTATAAGTCAGCACTTTTATATTATGATAAAAATATGTAAACTTAATATCTTTTGTTTTTGATTATTTATTGTTCATAAAGTAAAAAATTAAACGAATTTAAAAAATTAAAATAAAAATGCGCGTTTTACAATGAGACGTTATTTAACTTGTTAATGGTTTGAAAAGGACTGATTATAACAATATCTGGAGAATGTCAGCAAATAAATCTGGAGATTTAATTAATAAAGTTAGATCGTCATACTTCTAATATTAACATAACATATTATCCTATTAACATTTTTGTTCTCATACTTCTAATATTAACATAAAAAAAATTTATTGATTTATTTTTATTGAATATATTTATGGAGTTCATCATTTTGAAATGTGGGTCATATATTTATTCTAACTTTCTCTAACTTTTTGAATGTAGTCTCTATATTTATTATCAATATGTCTTCTGCATGAAATTAAATCTTATTGACGTCTTCTTTGGAAATTCCTATTCTTTCATTGTAATTGCAATATATTTGACAAAGTTCTATGTAATTTGTTGGTAATCCATCTTGATTTATTTAGAACTTTAAATTAGTTTGTCTAATTCCATCATAATATACATAAATATGATTATAAAAGTATGAAATGAAGAGCCTGACATGGTAGTAAATTCTGAAGTCCCTCAGTCGCGAAAGCACATAGATACTGTCACCTTCCTCTACTGCTTTACACGTTAATTTTACTATTGGCGGTTCAAATGTGACAATTGGATTTTTTTTTGCCGATTCAAGTTTGTTTGAGGATAAAGCATTTTACCTTTAACCCAATTGGAATAATTGTGAATTGGAATATCATTAATATGATTGATATTATTGATATTATTATATTTATTTTTAATATTATTATTGCCATTATTAGTTTAACTATTAGTTTTTTTTTCCTTACTCCTATAAGGAGCATAGGACACCCACTAAGTCATTTATTATTCATATTTGACTAAGCTTCAGTTTCTGGAATCATTATTTCACTAAGCCGTTGCTTACTCGGCTGTAGCTATTGTATAAGACTAGGCGTTTCTTTAGTTCTACGCCATCTCTTATCTTACACAAGAATTATATTTTATTATTATTTTATTATATATTACAATATGATATTAATTATAATTTATAAGACATATATACTTATATATTATAAGAAAAATTTATATTATTTTATTGATCTATATAACCCAGTTGGGGTTTGAACCCAAGACCTTTCATATGAAAGGCCGGTGCCTTAACCACTACACCATTGGCTGGATTATTAGTTACACTATTATTATTGTCATTTTCTGCTTATTACCCCATATATTTGATAGATATTTCAACCAGCTGACTAAAATACTTAAAAACGAGTTGATGAGTTGCTTGAAGGATATCATGAATGAATGCAAAGGTTCCTTGGCGAAAGCAGTTGATGCGTTAAAAAATAACTCGTTGTGTTTTAACGATTTGGCTAAAAGCCATGATAATTTTAATCAAACGCTTTCCAGTTTCCTGTCTAGCCGTGAAAAACATCTAAAAGTAGCTTTTACAGATCTTTTTAATGACTTAAAAAGTAAACTTCTCTCATCAAAATCAAATGAGCTGGGTGGCATTCGTGAGCAATTGGAATGAGCAATTAACAATGAAACTTTATATATGGAATTATTAGCAGTACTGCGGACACATCAGATTCTGTTCCAGAGAAAGAACTCATTGAAACTAGGAAACGGGATTTACGATCTGCTTCCACAAGGGAAATAAAATCCGGCTCTACTAATTTTCATACTATAAAGGTAAACTCAAAACCAGAAAATAAACTTAAAAAAGTAGATTTCTTACTTCCTACCTCAACATGGCATACAAAGTCCAGCTATAACAATGATAGTTATCTGGTTTATTTTTCAAAGTTTCCAGCCAGATCAAATTCAAAAAGTATTAGTAAGTTATTAATTGATAAATTTAATTGTAATAATATTCATGTTACAAACATTACACCTGAAAATTTAAAATACCGACCTAAATAGAAATCTTTCAAAGTTATGGTACCTAAATCTAAAGTTAATATAATAATGAACACAAAAATTTGGGGTAAACGTAGCTTAATTCAAAATTTTATCCATAAAGACACACCATCAACACAGAAAAAGTCACTTCTTTTAAATCCTTTTGCCACTTCTTCTAATAAAGTAAATGTACATACTCAGACATTTTAAAACTTACAATACAACAACACTGATTCTGTTTTATCTAATAACAATTTTACTTTAAGTAAATTAGTTCTTTATAAAAAGCACTGAAAGTGGTCCAGGTGGTCTAAATTGAGTTTGAGCTTCTTATTAGTTACAATGCAATTAATACATTTAACTACTTTCTTCTCTTTGCACTCACTGTTGGTATGTTTTTGAAGGCAATTTGAACAAATTTCATCATTTTAACACTCAGCCGCTGAAGCCTTTCCATTTAATACATCTAAGCACTCTTAAGGCATCAAACACTTTGCAACGACCCCAACCAATTGAAAATTTTGCCAATTACTTTTGGAAAAGACTCCTTATCAATTTCAATAACAGCAGATTTGATTTTATTTCTTTCCTGTATATTTTCAGCTTCTACAATAATTATTCCATTTTTCCTATTTTCAATATTGTTAATTTTAAAATTTTTTGGATCTATGAAATTAACAAATTCAAGCTTCAAGTTTTTATCTAAGGTGCTTCCGACGGTACCGAAGTGATAATAATTCAGAATATTAGCAAGCTTCTAAATAAAAAGTGGAGATTTCAACGATGTTCTTCATTAAGTTAATTGTCGAATTATCTTCAGAAATGCTTAAATTTAAATACTTATTAATAACTTCCACACCGGTTGAGGGTTGCAACTTTCACTAATTTCATTGTAAAGTAGTTATTTTTTGCTTCTTTTATGAATTTTTGAATATAATTTTTAATTTTTTTATACCTATTTTGCAAATCATTTTTATTTGTTTTTTTTTTACTTTTGGATTAATAAAAATTATAAAGATTGTGAATCATTTTGCAAAATATTTTATTTTTATTTTATACTGTTGTTGTTTACATATCATATTTCTATTTGGGGTCATTTAAGTTTATTTCTGCATTTGTTTAAATATTAACTGTTTAATTTCAAAACTGACCTATAATATTTATTATAATATTACTTGATTTTGCTACATTCAAAATAAAAAATTTAAAAAAAAAATATGTATATCTCTGAAATATGTGTACTCTGTACTATTACAGATTCCAAAACTGAAGTCATTCTTTGTAATGGGATCTGTAAAAGAAAATTTCATGGGGTTTGCATTAATGCCCTTAGATGCTGGCAATCATGTTCCTTGTTTATCTCGCATCATTTCGTTTGCGACAGTTGCTTGGACTTGAACCAGCTGACTAAAATACATAAAAACGAGTTGATGAGTTGCTTGAAGGATATCATGGATGAATGCAAAGATTCCTCGGCCAAAGCAGTTGATGCTTTAAAAAATAACTCGTTGTGTTTTAACGATTTGTTTCGACAGATCTTTTTAATGACTTAAAAAGTTAATTTCTCTCAGCAAAATCAAATGAGCTGGGTGGCATTCGTGATGACATTAACAATCTTAAAGACGATTTAACCCGCATGAAATTATCTCTTCATACGTGCGATATCTCTTCATAATTATCTTTTCATGTCGTGCAATATGGATCAAATTTTTTTTCCAAAATTGTTAAATCTACAGCGCATCTTTAAAATTAAAAAAAAAATGTAATCCTGTTTTTTTTTTTGTTAGCATAAAGAAAAAAAATTAAAGTAAGATATAGATTTTTTTTTTGCTTACATAAAAATGTGGTCTCTTCTGGATAGAAGAATTTATAGAAGAAAAGAGAAAACGAAAATCACTAATTAGCTGACTGCATGTCGTGTAAGATATTTTTTTTATTTTTTAATTAAGAATGTTTAGAAAATATGAATAAAAAGAAAACAAACAGCAAATCAAACTGATTAAACTAAAGATATTCTCTTTGATATGTATTTATGTTTCTTGATATGCATTTATGTTTATGTTTATGTTTATTTTATTTTTTATTTTTTTTGTTTTTGTATAGAATAAAAAATAATTCAAAGATAGGTTAAATGGTATCTATTTTAAAAACGTAAGATAAAAATGAAAGACTTTTATTTTTATGTTTAAATTCTTTTATTATTATATTTTTATTTAAATCTAAGTTTTAACATTTTTTTTACGATGATCATATGTTAAAATTGCAGAAATAGTGAGACCAACTTTTTCTATACGTCTTTGAAATGTACTTGTATCACGTGCGTATTCTTCCCAATGACTTTTCCTTGCTGATCTGTAAGCATACTGCCATACATGCATAAGGTGAATTTCTTGTTTAATATTGAAGTGAACTTTTTTAGTTTTGTTATTTAAATTCATATCGTTCAAGTATGGAAATTGAAACTCTTAATCTAACATTTTTTCCTTTAAAAGATACATATATACATTATAACAATTTTTAACAGCACATCTGAAATTATTGTTTGATAAGTGTATTGGGCAATTTGATTTAAAGTTATCAATCTTTTGCAATGACGACAAGTTTCTGCTTAAATCTTCTATTTTAAAAATGTCACTGTCAGTGTACTTTTGAAGAAAAAGTTTTTTTTTTTCTCCTTTAACATATATTTTTTCAGCTGACTCTAAATAGTGTTTTAATATACATTTTACATCTAAATATTCAACTAAACCGTTATTCCATTTAAGTCCATTTATTTTACTTTCGCAAGACTGGTTATTACATTTCATATTCTGACTAAGTTCTTCTGAGGGGTACGGTGCTTTGAAGTGATACACAGTTGGAATTAAACTTCCTTTTTCAAGTATGGCCAACTCTTTTAGGAAATATTGCTTTTTATTTCCTTGTAAAAATTGTAGGTCAACTATGAGAACTTGTTTAACCATGCCGAAGGTTTATGGAAGAATGTTCCATAGAATAACTAAATTACATTTATATTCACTTCGGGAAAAAAGTTTTTCGTATAAATATAGGTTAACAGAGTTAGTTTTCAACTAATATATACAATTATGCTGTTTCACCCGTTTACTATGATGGTGGCTGGTCCATCATGCTGTGGTAAAACCACTTTTATTCATAATTTAATAAAATATAAAAAAGAAAATATACAACCACATATTAATAGAATAATTTGGTGTAATCCAGACAAAAATGCCCTTCCAAAATATGTCAAAGATATGGAATATAGTAACACTATTCCAGATTTTAATGATAATCAAAAACCTTTGTTAATTATTATCGATGATATGATGTTAAATTCTCATGATAAGTATGAATGTGATTTATTTACTAGAGGATCACATCATAGAAATTTATCTGTAATATTTGTAACATAAAATGTTTTTCACTAGGGTAAATTTTCAAAAGATCTTTCACTCAACTGTAAATATTTAGTACTTTTCAAAAATCCAAGAGATAAATCGCAAATATTACCTCTAGCTCGCCAAATATATCCCAATCAAATTAAAGTATTTGAAAAAGTATATAATGATGTAACGTCAGTCTCATATGGATATATATTAATAGATCTTACTCCAGACGTTAATGATATATTTTGATTAAGAAGTGATATATTTGGGAAATGTTTGTGTTATTGTACGAGAGATCAATTAGAACAATTTGGGGAGGAATATGAAACGTTTGAAGACCAATCGACATATATTGCACCTATTAAAAACCTCTAAACCAAAATTCCAGAAAGTAATTATAAAACATTGTGATTTTGAAGTAATCAAAACATTTTGTGAAATTGCTTTAAATATTTTAAAAGGTAATTGTAATCTAAATAAAAAATCAACAACCCAATTACGAAAGTATAAAACAGAATTAAGATCACTTATTTGCCGGAAAAAATCTATAAATAGCAAAAGAAAAATTATTATTCAACGTGGTGGATTTTTACCTACACTTCTTGGTGTAATACTATCAGGGATAATTGGAAATTTTATACAATACAATAATACAACATTTAATAATGATAATTTTAAAACCTGAGATTTATGAGAAAATGAAGCAAAATGCGGACTATGAACTTAATGAGTTGGATAAAAAGATGAAAAAAATATTGTTAAATAAACATCTCACGAACACACAAAAATGGTATTTATACAGACAAAATCTATTTAAAATAAGAAATAAAAAACGAAAACTTCCTAGAAATAAAAAGGAGAAAATAAAAATTTCGGAAACAAATGGTACTCAAACTCGTGCAAAACCAATGTATATAGATGCGGAAACTCAATCGCATTTTCCTGAATATAAGAATGTTGGAATACAAGTTGTTCCTGAAGAAGAAGAAGTATATGAAAAAGAAACTGATGACGAAGTATTTGATGATGAAATTCAAGAAAATGTTTTAACAAAAGCATTGTCAGCTGCTTCAGTTAGAGAACGTCTTAGAAAAAGAAAATCAATTAGAAATCAAAATGTACAAATTTTTGAAACTGATACAGGAGACATTATAACTGTTCCTTTAGATAGCCCAAGCCCACCAACGAAAACAAAAAACTATAAATAGGACAGAGTTGAATAATTCATCAAGACGTGTTTTAAGGTCAGCAGTAGGTAATACTCAAACAGAACTTAATTTTTCAATTCGTAAGAATAAATCCGCAAGCTCATGGATAACATACAAGTAAATGATGAATGTTATGTCACTTTACTAAGTGATTCATCTATGAACTATTATCCAGAAAATTCATCATCATCTTTTACAAATAAAATGAATAAATACATGTGTGATTCAAGGTGGAAAGTCGGTATTTCAGAAATGTATGTTAATGATTTCGTTCCAAATTTGTATGGTGAAGAATGGGAAAAAAGTACTCAAATATTTATTAAAGGTATGCAGAAAGATAAGATAGGAGTTGGAACATCATATATTCCATACATAGAAAAACAAATGATATGCGACTGGAAAGTTTTTCTACTACCAACACTAATTCAAAATATACGCCCACTTAATAGGTTTACAGGAAAAAAAATTTAACGACAGTTGATTTGGGGAATTTTTAATTTTATAAACGATGAAGTTCATTATACACAACCAACAAAAGCTGAGGAGATGCCTAAAAATTTAAGTTATACTACAATATGTGTTACTAAGCCTAAAATAGATATAAAAATAAGAGCACATTACGCTTATACCCTCGAAGGACTTTTGACAACATGTTTAAATCAAGTATCTTTTAAGGTTACAGATTTTAAAAAATATAAATCACGTGTAATAGAAGCTTTCAAAACTTTTATAGATAGTGTACAATTGATTCCCATTAGTAAACCAGATATGTTTTTAATATTCACAGACATAATTGAACCGCAAAAAATAGGTGATAAAGATATAAGGTGTTTAAGATATTTTAACATACAAAATTCTTTCACTGATACTGTAAAAGAATTCAGTAATATTCAATATTGCAATGTGGAGAAATCATTTAATAACACTTCATTACTTTTATGTGATAAATATGGATACAAAATAAAATTTTCCAATAGTTCAATTCCAACAAAAATTGTATTACATTTTAAAAAAGTATAAATAAAAGCGATTTTACAAAAATATATATTATTTTATTTTATTTATTATGGAGAGAGTATACCATAGGTATTATTTAATTCAATCTGGTAGAGGACTTGATGATATCGGCCCTTTATTACATTCAACCGTACCTTTTCAAAGAGGTCGTGGATTGGGAAGTTTTTTTGGGGGACTTTTTAGATATTTGAAACCGTTATTTACTTCAGGCGCTGATATTTTGAAAAAAGAGGTTATTAACTCTGGTATCAATGCTTTATCTAATATTGCATCTGGTGCAAATATAAAAGAAGTTATGCAAGATCGTAGTAAAGAGATTGTTAAAAATGTGCGACGTGGTGCCGTAAGAAAACTGAATGAAATGTATGGTTCTGGTAAAAGAAAACGAAAAGCTATAAAAAGACCATTCATTAAAAATTTAAACTATTTTATGTCAAAACGACACAAAGATAATAACAAAAAAAAACAAAAAGATATTTTTAATTAATTATGATTGAGTGTATGAAATCTGAGTTGGATATTTTTAAAACCCAACCCATTCAGTTTAGCATTTTACGATCTGAAGAAGTTTCAGACAATCCTATTGCTTCTTTAGACAACTCTTCAACTATTGAATTTGTTTCACTGTGTCATGGCGATACATATAGAGATTTGTCTCCTACATATTTGAGATTAAAAGTACAGATCTTAAAGAAAGATGGAACACAATGGAATAATGATAAAGATGCTGAAAGAAAAATAACACAATCAAGTGTAGTTAATAACATTTTACATTCTTTAATAAAACAATATAATGTTCAATTAAATGGTAAAAATATAACACCGTCTGATGGAAATTATCACTTCAAATTATATTATATTGAATCTTTATTAAATTATGGTACAGATGCTGCTACAACTCATTTAGAATGTGCAGGATGGATTTTAGATAAAGCAAATATAGTTAAATCTGATAATAATGGTTCAAAAGAGCGCCAAAAATTGTATCATAATAGCAATGTAGTGGAACTTATGGGTACACTACACGTAGATATGTTTAATCAACCTACTCTACTTATAAATAATGTTGACATTCGTGTAGTTTTAACACTTGAAAAACCAGATTTTTATCTATTTGTAGACGATTCTGATGAATCACAATTAAAAATTATAGAAGCCACGCTATTTGTGAGACATGTTACCGTTAATCAGAGCGTACTGTTAGCACACAATGCTGTTCTTGGAAAATCCAATGCTAAATATAATTATAAACGCGTTGAAGTAAATAGTTTTACAATTCCAATGAACAGCTTATCAATATCACTTGATAATGTTTTTATTGGACAGTTGCCAAACACAATAATTTTTTGTATGACAGAAAATGTGGATTACTCTGGAAAAAGATCAAAAAACCCATACAATTTTAAACATTTTGATATTTCACAATTTGTGTTAAACGTAAATGGTGTTCAAATAACTAATTCAGCAATTGAAACCAGTTCTTCAGATGAAAATAATTCGTATACAAGAGCATACAGTACACTTTTTTCAAGAACTGGAATTTACCACAATGATAAAGGTTGTGTTTTTTATACTAGCTTTTGATTTAACTCCAGATGCATCTGTAAATGAAGTATGTCAAGCTTTACTAAACCAGGGTACGGTTAGAATTGGGGCAAGGCTATCAAAACCACTTACATCTGCACTCACTGCTAATGTTTATGGAGAATTTGATGCAAGCATACAAATTGATAAAAATCGTAATATATTTACAAATCTATAAATAGAATACTGAAACATGTATGAATATTCGACAAGATGTTATAGTCTTGTGCACTTGTGGATGTGAAGTTTTGTTGTGATGATAAAAATACTTTATTTGTAAAAGATATTGTTTATGTTTAGTTGGAATTAAAGAACTTTGTAAAAAATTTGTAAAAGAGTTTACTTACAAATTTCCAACCAAAGAAATGATAAATGAAAATTTTGAAAATTACTCTTTCGGAACTGTACATAATGATAAAATTAATAAAGAATTAAGACAAGTACTAGAAAAATTTGATGTTATTATAAGAAATGAAAAAATAAAAAAGGAGTTTTTAATGAACTACATTAATGAAATAAGTAGAGTGTATGATTTGAGTCAGTTTGAGTCATGAACACTTTAGAAATAATTAGTGTTTTAAAATGTAACAAATTTACAAACAAATATTTTAAGGGAGTTTTTGCTTTAGACAAAATTCTAAAAATAATAGAAAAACCAATTTTTAATTGTAAACACTGACAAGATAAACGATCCGGGAACACATTGGTTTGCCCTTTATATTCTAAAGCATGGTTGCACAGAATATTGTTATTCGTATGGTGGAGTTCCAGATAAACCGGAAATTTTGGAATACATAAATAAAAATCAGTGCATAGTTTTTAATAATAGGCAGATACAGGGTATTCTTTCAAATGTATGTGGGCAATACTGTTGCGTTTTTGGCTGGTATAGATGTTTTGGTTTAAGTATAAAAACTTTTTTGAATGAATTTCACAAAGATAATCATATAGAAAACGACAATCTAATTATTAATATGTTCTATTATTTATTTGGAAATTCAAATTTTTCACAATCTTGTTTACCTCAGCAATATAATTAATATTAAAAAGCTTTAGTTAAAACGTAGTAATGGAAGATCAAGGTTCGAACACAATTGATGTTGAGCTATACATATTTTCTCAAGTCATTAAAAGTTCTTGTTGGTTTTGATACAGAATCTCTTGTAGCAACTTGCATTTTTCACCGTATTGGAAAAAAGCCAGCTATTTTAAAATATCATGATTGGTGTAAGTTCCATCAGCAATTTTGTGAAGGGTACTCAAAACAATCAATAAAGAATACAAAATTATGTTTACAATATGGGTTAAGAATTGTTATTGGTCCATGTCTTAGTATTAACAAGGAGGAAGCTGACACATTTTACAATTTAATTGATTTTCTTCAAGCTGTAATGATACACAATAAAAGTGCTGAATCAAATGTACGGGAATATGTTATTAAATATATAAAAACGTGTCAAGAAAAGCATGTTATGAAATTGCATGAAGAAATACATATTCCAATACAACGTTATAGCGTTCAATCCAATTATTCTAGATTGTTTTTTGAAATACCTGTACTACTAGAAAATAAATTTTGTAATATTTTAGTCAAGAACAACAATAAATGAAAAATTTATAAAATTTATTTAATTTGTTTTTATTATGAAATACTTATAGATATATATACATTTATACAAATATTCTTATATATTATTTTAGGCTATAAATTATTTCTAAAAAATTCTGCAAAATAGTCAGGATCTCCTTCTTGGTTATTTATTTCCCAAATTTGTTGCTCATCTGTGTCTTCATCTAAAACTTGAAACGGTGGTATGAATTCTTCTGTTTCCATTAATTCCTCGTCATCTACAGTAGATGTAATTTCATCAACTTGAACCTCATTTTGTGTACTGACTATTGCAGTTTCCTCAGTGAATGGAAAATTTGTTGAACCAGCTGCCATTTTTGTAAAATATCTTGTAAAAATTGAGTTAAAAATTATTTGCCAGTAAAATTGAACCGCATTATATACTGTAGAATACAGTCAAAATTTAAAGTTTTCAGAGTATATAAATAAAGAAATGTAAAATTGGATTTTTAAAACTAGTTAAATGGTGTAAAAATCATGTTAAGATCTCAAATAGTAAAAGAAATACATAGACCAGCTAGAAAAAAGTATGTTAGGAGGAAGGTCAAGCAGAAAGGAGTAAATCATACCTGGCAAAGTGATCTAGTGGAAATGATTCCTTATGGAAAATTCAACAAGGGTTTTAAATATATGTTAACCGTTATAGATATATTTTCTAAATATGCTTATGGTGAACCAATTAAAACTAAATCCGGTAGTAATGTTTTAAATGCTTTAAAGAAAATTATAAAACTAGGTAAAAACCTACCTAAAAACATTCATTCAGGTCAAGGTAAAGAATTTTTCAATTCGATATTTCAAAATTTTGTTGTAAAGAAGGGTATTAATCACTATCATACTTACTCTGAAATGAAAGCATCTATTGTAGAACGCTTTAATGGAACTTTAAAAAATTTAATGTGAAAAATATTTAGTTTACAAGGAAACTACAAATGGATTAATATATTGCAATCGTTATTAAACACCTATAATTCCACTAAACATAGAACAACTAAATTACCTCCTGGAAAAATTTCTAAGAAAAACGAAAAATTTATTTTAAAAAATGTTTACATGCAACCTAAAATTTCTCTAAAAGCTAAATATAAAGTTGGAGACTATGTTAGAATAAGTAAATACAAAAAAACTTTTGAAAAAGGTTATCAACCGAATTGGTCTACTGAAATTTTTAAAATTATCAAAGTAAACAGTACCTCTACGATCACATATCAGCAGGTTTATTATAAAAATGATTCAATATTTGGTGGATTTTATGAGGAGGAACTCACATCTGTTAAACACCCAAACGTATATCTTGTCGAGAAAATTTTAAAGAAAAAAGGCAATAAAGTTTTTGTTAAATCGCTTGGGTTTGACGAAAAACATAACACATGGATAAATTCAACAAATATTGTTTAATATCTGTAAAATGTCTGTTTAATATCTGTAAAGGATCTGAAAAACTTGCTAACATCTGAAAAATAAAATAAAATTAAGAACAGTACAAAACTTATTTGAAATGAAATTTTTTATATAAAAATAAAACTTGATATCATCTGAAAAATAATATAAAATCTTAAAATCTGAAAAATAAAATAAAATGCTAACATCTGAAAAATGAAAATAAATTTAGTACAGTACAAAATTTATTTGAAATAAAATTTTTTATTGAACAAATTCTTTATATAAAATTCTAAATATAAAAATATAATTCTTAATATATAACAATTCTTATTCTATAAATGATATAACATAAAAGCTTAAACTATAATTATTGTTTTGTGGCGAATTGAAAATCACCACGTTAAAAATAAAAGAACATGTTCCAAGTTTATGTGTGGCTCAACTGAGATGCTTTAAATGTATAAACATTGATTCTCTATACTTCTGTCAAAAATGTAAATTAAGAGAAAGAATTTTTAAAACGAAAAATGTGATAGAATGGAATTTATTTTAAAATTAAGAAAGGAATTCAAAAAGATTGTCATAATTGCTCATAATGGGCAGGCGTTTGACCATCAGTTTATTCTGAATTATATACTCAATAAAACTGTACTTGAACCAACCAAAGTTAATTATGCGAGGAACAAAAATTATTGTTATGATAATTGATAATATTAAATTTATTGATTCTATGAACTACTTTCCTATGGCCTAGTCAAAATTACCGAAAGCTTTTAATTTTCGATCAAATTTATCTTTTAATTTATCGATTTATTTGGGAAAAAGATTTGAGAAAAATTGATTTGAAATGTGCATTTAATGGAAAAGAAAAACAAATCGGAAATGTTAAAGTCGATGGATTTTACGCAGAGACTAAAGAAATATTTGAATTTTACGGTTGCTATTATCATGGACATCCAAAATGTTTAACAAACCAGAGGGATATACCATTACATGATAACTCTGGCGATACTTTGAATCTACGATATGAAAAAACATTAATGAGATCAGAGTTTATAAAATCATGTGGATAAAGTTATTGAGATGTGGGATTGTGAATTCCGGGAGCTAATGAGACACAATGAAAAGATGAGATATTTAGAAAATCATTCATTAATTAATTTAGTTCCTTTAAATCCTTGTGATGCATTTTGTGGCGGAAGAACGGGAAATACTTACACGTATTATAAATGTAAATAAGGAGAAAAAATTAAATACATAGATGTATGTTCCTTATACCCATATGTTTGCAAACGTGGAAAATCTCCCATAAACCATCCTAAGATTTATGTTGGCGAAGATACTTATTCCAAGTTAAACAGAATGACTATTGACGGTATTATTAAATGTAAGATCTTACCACCAAATAATCTATTACACCCCGTGTTACAAAATAATAAATTAATGTTCTCACTATGTAACACTTGTAGTGAACAAAAATATCAAGGAAAATACTGTGAACATACAGACGATGAAAGAGCATTAGTAGTAACTTGGGTAATTGATGAAATTAAAAAAGCAATTGAAAAAGGGTATAAACTTTTAAATATTTATGAAGTTTGGGAATACGAAACAGTAAAATATGACAATTGCAATGGTATTGATGGTTTATTCACTAAAATGATGAATAAATTTATAAAGATTAAACAAGAAGCTTCTGGGTGGCCAATAAAATATCAAACTCAAAAAGAAAAGGAAGAATATATTGATAGTTTTTTTGAAAAGGAAAAAATTAAATTAGAATACGATAAAGTAGTTAATAACCCTGGTTTAAGATCTTTTGCTAAGATTATTTTAAACTCATTCTGAGGAAAATTTGGACAAAGAGAAATTCAACAACAAACCACCATTATAAATCAACCTTTTAAACTTTGTGAATTAATAACAGACCCTTCTGTAGAAGTATGTCACATATTTCCAGTAAATGAAGAAAACATAGTGATTAGCTGGAAATATAAAGAAGAAGCAGTAACTTCTTTATCTACTGTCAACGTAAGTATCGCTGCTTATACAACAACACATGCTCGTCTTCAACTTTACAGTTATCTAGCGAAGTTGGATAGTAGAGTATTATATTATGACACCGATTCAGTGTTGTATATTAGCCGAGAAGGAGAATATGAACCAGAAATAGGTGAATTTATAGGAGACATGACTGTTGAATTAGAATGTTATGGTATAGGAAGTTATATTACAGAATTTGTAAGTGGTGTTCGCAAGAACTACGCTTACAAAATTTACTGTACAAAAGATAATACAGAAAAAATTGTTTGTAGAGTTAAAGGATTCTCTCTTAGTTATGAAGCTTCTCTAAAATTTAATTTTAATAGCATAAAGGTAGCAGTTTTAAATTCATTGAATAGTGCAGACACATACTTCATTTCAGAAAATATTCGTCGAAATAAAAATCTCGATGTACTTACGATTCCCGAAATAAAAAAATATCAACCAAAATCGGAAAAACGAAAATTTAATGAAGATGGTAGTTCTTTACCATATGGATATAACAGAAAAAAGCAAATGTTGATAAGTAAATCAAAATAGTATTCATTCAAATTTGAACATTTTTATTTGTATTGTAAAAATATTTGTTTGTATATTAATTTAAAATTTTTAAGAATGTAATAAAAATTTAAACAAAAAAAATTCGACATGTAAAAGTAGACATTATTTACATACATATTATACAGATCTATACTTTCGATTTCTTTTATGATCATTACATTTTTCAGAATCTTAATAAATTATCAATTATTATATTGTTATTACTAGAATATTGTAATTTTTTAAAACCAGGAACTATACTATCATTGAATCATTCAACTTTTACATTATATTCTTTTTATAGCAATTCCTTGCTTTGACTAGATAACTAGTGATTTGTATACTCATATATTAATTTAACAATAACAAAAACACCTCTTAAATTTTTTTTTTGTTTAAAACTGGAAATTTTTGAATTATATTTATTCCATAAAAAACAAAAAATTCTATCCAGAAGAGACCACATTTTTATGTAAGCAAAACAAAATCTATATCTTACTTTAATTTTTTTTCTTTATGTTAACAAAAAAAAAAAAAAAACAGGATTACACGTTTTTTTTTTCAATTTTTATTTCTGCAATTTTAACATCTCATCATCGTAAAAAAAATGTTAAAACTTAGATTTAAATAAATAGAGGAAGAGTGCAGTAGAGTAGACTGTGTCAACTCTGGGATACCCGTATGAACGTAATATATCCTGTTTCTATAAAACTTGATCATCTTTTAAAAACATTCAGAGTTTTAGTACCGAACTACAGAGATATATTTATGTAAATTGTGGAGTTGTATGATAGCTACCCGAATCTATTGCGCCTAGCTTCATTAAGCTCTAAGAAATGCAAAAAGCCTGAACCGGCTGCTTTAGACCATTCAAATTTTACAAAAGTTTTTGGCATGCAACTCGACACTTTTTCACTAAATTTCAGATAGCTAGCTTCAATAGACACTGAGTTATTTTCATTTAAAAAGAGAAGTTGTATGGCAACTATCCGAACCTGTCATATCATCACAACAAAATTTTACAGAAGTTGTTGCCATAAAACTCAATCATCATTTGCAAAATTTCAGATACCTAGATTGAATAGACACTGGGTTATTTCCATTTAAAGAAAGAAGTTGTATGGCAGCTACTCGAACCCGGCGGCCGAAAATGCTGGAGTTAAATAGCAAAACTAACAATTTTGTAAAAGTGACGTAAAAAAAATTGCAGCCTCCTAACTCCTTTATTTTTTGAGTTATCGTGCGGACGGACACTGAGTTCTTTCATTTAAAAAGAGATTTTGTATGGCAGCTACCCGAACCCGTCACACCACCACAACCAAATTTTGCAGAAGTTGTTGCCATAAAACTTGATCATCATTCGCAAAATTTCAGATACCTAGATTGAACAGCCACTGGGTTATTTCTATTTAAAGAAAGAAGTTGTATGGCAGCTACTCGAACCCGGCGGCCGAAAATGCTGGAGTTAAATAGCAAAACTAACAATTCTGCAAGAGTGACGTAAAAAGAATTTCAGCCTCCTAGCTCCTTTAGTTTTTGAGTTATCGTGCGGACGGACACTGAGTTCTTTTCATTTAAAAAGAGATTTTGTATGGCAGCTACCCGAACCCGTCACACCACCACAACCAAATTTTGCAGAAGTTGTTGCCATAAAACTTGATCATCCTTTGCAAAATTTCAGACGCCTAGCTTCATTAGGTTCCAAGAGGTGCAAGAAGTCTGAACAGGCTGCTCTAGACCAAACAAATTTTACAAAAGTTGTTGGCATATAACTCGACACTTCTTTACTAAATTTCAGATTCCTAGCTTCAATAAACACTGAGTTATTCTCATTTAACCGGATAAGTTGTATGGCAGCTACCCGAACCCGTCGCACCACCACAACCAAATTTTACAAAAGTTGTTGCCATAAAACTTGATCATCATTTGCAAAATTTCAGACGCCTAGCTTCATTAGGTTCCAAGAGGTGCAAGAAGTCTGAACCGGCTGCTCTAGACCAACCAAATTTTACAAAAGTTGTTGGCATGTAACTCGACACCTCTTTACTAAATTTCAGATTCCTAGCTTCAATAAACACTGAGTTATTCTCATTTAAACGGAGAAGTTGTATGGCAGCTACCCGAACCCGCTGCACCAGCACAACCAAATTTTGCAAAAGTGGTTGCCATAAAACTTGATCATCATTTGCAAAATTTCAGAAACCTAGCTTGAATAGATACTGAGTTATTTCTATATAAAGATAGAAGTTGTATGGCAGCTACTCGAACCCGCCGACCGAAAATGTTGGATTTAAATAGCAAAACTAACAATTTTGCAAAAGTGACGTAAAAAAAATTTCAGCCCCCTAGCTCCTTTATTTTTTGAGTTATCGTGCGGACGGACGGACGGACGTACATGGCTTAATCGACTCAGAATTCGATTCTGAGCCGATCCATACCTTTGACACTATATCTAGCTCGACTCCTTTAAGGTGTCACAAACGTAATGGCAAATTTATTATACCCTTGAACATAGTTCATACGGGTATAAATATAATAATAAAAGAATTTAAAAATAAAATAAATGTCTTTTATTTTTATCTTATGTTTTTAAAATAGATACCATTTACCCTATCATTTAACATATCTTTGAATTATTTTTATTCTATACAAAAACAAAAAAAAAATAAATAAATAAACATAAACATAAATGCATATCAAGAAACATAAATGCATATCAAAGAGTATACCTTTAGTTTGATCAGTTTGAAATTTTTCTGTTTTTTATTTTCATATAAGAAATTTTCTTACTACTTTTATATGTGCGCCTAGTATTTAAACTTCAGTTATACAATTTTGTTTATTAAGGGCCGACCCTACTTTAAATTGTTTAACACTTGACTTCGTACTATAAAACCATTTCGAACTTATAAGTTAACAACCCACACATACAACTTAACTTAAAACCTAAACCAAAACGATCAAAACAAGTTCTTGACCTACTAACCAAGCATGACCTACTTTAAACCCATAAATCAAAATATCGGTCAGCATGTCGTGCGATATGGGTCAAATTTTTTCCCCATCCCAAAGTGCAGGGTTACCTACTTATGGAAATAAAGGAATAATCACCAAATTACAAAAAGAAGGAAATTCAACGCGAGTCAATTAACAATGAAACTTTATATATGGAATTATTAGCAGTACTGCGGACACATCAGATTCTGTTAAAGAGAAAGAACTCATTGAAACTAGGAAACGGGATTTACCACCTACAAGGGAACTAAAATCCGACTAATAGAATAGACTAATCTTCATACTATAAAGGTAAACTCGAAACCAGAAAATAAACTTAAAAAAGAAGATTTCTTAGATTTCTTACTTCTTACCTCAACATGGCATGCAAAGTCCAGCTATACCAATGATAGTCATCTGGTTTATTTTTCAAAGTTTCCAGGCAGATCAAATTCAAAAAGTATTAGTAAGTTGTTAATTGATAAATTTAATTGTTGTTGTATACGTGTTACAAACATTACACCTGAAAATTTAAAATACCGCCTAAATAGAAATCTTTCAAAGTTATGGTACCTAAATCTAAAGTTAATATAATAATGAACACAAAAATTTGGGGTAAAGGTACCTTAATTCAAAATTTTATCCATAAAGACACTGCCGATAAAAACTTCAAAATCACACCATAAACACAGAAAAAATCACTTCCTTTAAATCCTTTTGCCACTTCTTCTAATAAAGTAAATGTACATACTCAGACATTATAAAACTTACAACGCAACAACACTGATTCTGTTTTATCTAATAACAATTTTACTTTACATAAATTACCTCTTTATAAAAAGCACTGTTTACTTCCCACATTTAATAAATTCACAAATTTCTCAAGTCAATTTCTCACATTACCTATTAACACAGATAATGATGATAATGACAACATCGATGATAATTGTATTAATGTTGTTAATAGTATGAGTAATAATTACAGTAATAATAATGATAATAATGATAACATTAATAATAATAATAATAATAATAATAATAATAATAATAATAATAATAATAATGATAATGACAGTATTGATATTAATAGCATTAATGTTGTTAATATTAATAACAATAATAATACCAATAATGATCACTTTAAAAATAATAATAATAATAATGACAATAATAACAATGATACATTAGAATTGAAACATAAAATATCATCTTTATTTGATATAAAACTTAATAATTCTAATACATATTCAGATAATTCCTTGAGTAATGGTAATAATGCTAATTCTGTGATTAATAATAAAACGACTTCTATTCATAAGTATGATAATTTTACTAAAGGGTCAACACAAATTTCGGATTTCATGCTGGGTGCTACGCAAACCCCTATTCAGCCGCTGGCTCCCCAATCAAATGATAATACTTTCATTCAATCTTTAGTGCCACCAATAGTTAGAATGACTAAAAAATCGTTTAATGAACAAGATAAAATATATACCCTCTCAAGACTAAGAGATGAAATAATATAATAATAATCTTATGAGATTATACCTCTCTTACTTGCATGACGACACCTATAATTGTGTTATCGAGGGAAAAACAAAGACTAACGATTTAGTACTTTTACATAATGAAGGGCTTCCAATGAATTACAAAGCTCTTTATGACCTTTTCGTAAACTCTCACGAGCCTATTGGCGTGTCCATTAAAACGATGCAAGAAGACTTAAAAGCCTTTCGTTTCCTGTACTTGATTTACAGGAAAGATGGATATCAAAATGATATTGATATTTTAAATAATTCATTGATTCCTAAAGGTGGATGTATTCTTATATCAGTTAAGAATAACTTTAACTCTTTACAGGTAGAAATACCTGATGTAATAAACTGCGATGTAATAGCAGTTAAAATTGATTTAAATGTTTTAAATCTTTATAATCTATGTTGCTACATTCCTCCAAATAAAAGTTTACCAAGGTTTCTGCTCAATTGTTGATTCAGTTGTTGATTCTTTGAATAATAAATTAAATGACCTTGACGAACTAATAATATATGGGGATTTTAATTTACCAAATATTAATTGGCAACTTCATGACAAGGAATGTTTCTACATTCCGACTAATTTAACCTCTAATGTCGAATCGACAGTTATAGATAGTTTGCTTGCATGTGGACGTCAACAAGTTTCTTCTTCTAAAAATCTATTAAACAAACAATTGGACCTTCTTTTTACTTTTGACTGGGTAAATTTAACTAGAACATTGATGGCAACACTTCTTTCAAAATTGATTGTCATCATCCCCCTTGCGGTTTTCAATATCATTATATTTGTTTAAATAAATCGTCATTAAATATCTCATATAAATTTAGTTTTTCCAAAACTAATTTTTATATGCTTAACAATTTTTTTCTTTCAATTGATTTTAAGTCTTTATTAAACATGAATGATTTAATTGATTTAAATAATGCGATTGATAAATTTTACGAAGTAATTTACCATGGATTTGACTTGTATGTTACTTGAGTTCGTGATATAAATTTCAATTCAAGCCCACCATGGTATGATGGTGAACTAAGAACTCTCAGAAATAAAACAAATAAAGCGTGGAATGCATATTTAAAAAAGAAGGATAATATTTCTTATTCAAATTTTTTAAATTTATTTACCGTATTCAAATGTGCCTTAAATATGAAGCTTATATTAGTAAAATTGCTTCGTAACTTCGTACAGATCCTAAATCTTTTTGGCAGCTTGCAATTCAAAACATAAATTTGATCAATATCCAAATTATATGTCGTACAAGGATCAGAATTCTAACGACCCAATTATTATATCTAACTATTTTAAAGATTTCTTCACCAGTAGTTATTCTACTTTTTCGTTCGATATTGACGAATCTAATTTTAATCATTTGGAAGACTTTACAAGTTTACCTCTTCAAAATATTAATTTTATACCAGCCGCGATATAGCTTTATCTAACTAAATTCGGTCATAACTCTGCTCCTGGACCAGATAATCTCCCAGAAATCATTTGAAAGCGTTGCGCCGATTCCCTATCTAACCTTATAGCACTACTTTTTAATAAATCTTTTGCTTTTGGGGTGTTTCCTAATTTATGGAAGGAATCATATATAAGGCCAGTTCATAAAAAAGATTCAAAAAGTAATGTTGGAAATTATAGGTCTATTGCTAAACTATCTAGTTTGCCGAAAGTGTTCGAGCTTATGGTCTTTGATACAATTTATGATTATTGTTCTGAATTTGAATGATCGATCAATGATAGTGAATGATCAACATGGATTTGTAAAAAAGAGATCAACTGTAATTAACCTTCTAGAAAGAGCTTCAACTATTTTGAAAACAAGGGAAGTTTGGCGCCAAACCGTCGTGGTCTAAGTAGATAGGTAGACACTTGGGCCAGACAGGTCAGTAGGTCAAGGTCACCCGTAAGTAGGTCAAGGTCACCCAGAAGTTGGTCAAGGCCACCCGGAAGGCCAAATAGGAAGTATGTCAAGGTCATTTTAAAAGTAAGTCAGACTGGCGGCGATCGTCAGTTGTTTATAAAGATTGTATACTTGGTTTAAGTAATAGGTATGCAGTAAAATAGTAGGAAAAAAAAAATGCTTTTTCATACAATGTAAAGAGAAAAAAAATGTACCTATACGTTTCTTTAAAATGAAAAAAAAGTGCAAACTGGTTTTTTACATCTTAGATAAAGAATCAACCTTGACAAAATTAATGCAATTTTTAGATGCATTTTTTTTCTTTTTTTCTTGTTTTTTCTTTTCTTTTTATGAAGTATTTAAAGAAGAGGAAAGAAAAACCATTAATTAATTGCGAGTATCACCGTATAAGATTTTATTGTTATGTAAGAATGTTGACAAAAATATGAATAAAAAGAAAACAAACAGGAAATCAAAAATATCTAACATGTGGTTTAAGTAATAGGCGTGAATGGAAATAGTAAGAAAAAATGCGTTTTTATAAAATGTAAAGAGAAAAATTTAAACAAATTAAGTGTACCTATGCGAATTTTTAAAATTAAAAGAAAAAAGTGCAAAGCTGGTTTTTAAATCTGAGTCAACCTTGACACAAATTGATATTTTGAGATGAATTTTTTTCTTTTCTTTTTTGTTCTGATGAAATATTTAAAGAAGAAGAAAGAAAAAATTATTAGTATTTTTAGATTTTATTGATATGTAAGAATGTAGAACAAAAAAAGATGTATTCTTATGTTGTGTTAAAAAAAAAATAAAACAAATTTATTTATATGTTTGAAATAATTTTTTATTTGAAAATATTTTACAATTTTATAGAAATCTGTGCTGTCTTAATTTAACATTTTTTCTTTTAAAAGATACATATCTACATTATAACAATTTTTAATAGCACATCTGAAATTGTTGTTTAATAAGTGTATAGGGCAATTTGATTTAAAGTTATCAATCTTTTGTAATGACTGCAAGTTTCTACTTAAATCTTCTATTTTATCACTGTCAATGTACTTTTGAAGGAATAGTTTTTTTTGTTCTCCTTTAACATAAATTTTTTCAGCTGACTCTAAATAGTGTTTTAATATACATTTTACATCTAAATATTCAACTAGACCGTTATTCCATTTAAGTCCATTTATTTTATTTTCGCAATACTGGTTATTATATTTCATATCCAGACTAAGTTCTTCTGAGGGGTACGGTGCTTTGAAGTGATAGACAGTTGGAATTAAACTTCCTTTTTCAAGTATGGCTAATTCTTTTAGGAAATATTGCTTTTCATTTCCTTGTAAAAATTGTAGGTCACCTATGAGAATTCGTTTAACCATGTCGACGGTTTGTGTAAGAATACTCATTAGAATTTACATTTATATTCACTTCGGCAAAAGAGCTTTTCATATAAATATTGGTTAACAAATAACAGTGCTATTTTTAACTAATACAACTATGCTATTTCATCCATTTGCAATGATGGTAGCTGGGCCATCATGCTGTGGTAAAACCACTTTTATTCATAATTTAATGAAGTATAAAAAAGAAAATATACAAGCACATATTAATAGAATTATTTGATGTAATCCAGACAAAAATGCCGTTCCAAAATATTTAAAAGATGTGGAATGTAGTAACACTATTCCGAATTTTAATGACAATCAAGAACCTTTGTTAATTATTATCGATGATATGATGTTAAATTCCCATGATAAGAATGTATGTGATTTATTTAATAGAGGATCACACCATAGAAATTTATCTGTAATATTTGTAACACAAAATGTTTTTCACCAGGGTAAATTTTCAAGAGATATTTCGCTTAACTGTAAATATCTAGTACTTTTCAAAAATCCAAGAGATAAATCGCAGATATTACCTCTAGCTCGCCAAATATATCCCAATCAAATCAAAGCATTTGAAAAAGTATATAATGAAGTGACGTCAGAACCATACGGGTATATATTAATAGATCTTACTAAAGACGTTAATGATATATTTCGCTTAAGAAGTGATATATTTGGAAAAGGTTAGTGTTTTTGCACAAGAGATTTGGCAAAGAATATGAAACGTTTGAAGGTCAACCGTCATACATTGTACCTATTAAAAAGCTCTAAACCGAAATTTCAGAAAGTAATTATAAAACATTGTGATCTTGAAGTAATCAAAACATCTTGTGAAATTGCTTTAAATATTTTAAAAGGTAATTGTAATCTAAATAAAAAATCAACAACCCAATTACGAAAGTATAAAAAGGAATTGAGATCCCTCATTTGCCGCCAAAAATCTATAAATAGTAAAAGAAAAATTATTATTCAACGTGGTGGATTTTTACATACACTTCTTAGTGCAGTACTATCAGGGATAATCGGAAATTTTATAAAATGAATAATACAACATTTAACAAAATGATTATACTAAAACCCGAGATTTATGAGAAAATGAAACAAAATGCAGACTTTGAATTAAATGAGTTGGATCAAAATATGAAAAAAATATTGTTAAATAAATATCTAACAGACACTCAAAAATGGTATTTATACAAAAAAAATCTATTTAAAATAAGAAACAAAAATAGAGTACTTCCTAGAAATAAAGAGGAGAAAGTAAAAATTACGGAAACAAAAGGTACTCAAACTCGTGCAAAACCAATGTATATAGATGCGGAAGCTCAATCGCATTTTCCTGAATATAAGAATGTTGGAATACAAGTTGTTCCTGAACAAGAAGATGTATATGAAAAAGAAGCTGATGACGAAGTATTTGATGATGAAATTCAGGAAAATATTTTAACAAAAGCATTGTCAGCTGCTTCAGTTGGAGAACGTCTTAGAAAAAGAAAATCAATTAGAAATCAAAATGTAGAAATTTTTGAAACTGATACAGGAGACATTATAACTGTTCCTTTAGATTGCCCAAGCCCACCAACGAAAAAAGAAAAAACTATAAATAGCAAAGAATTGAATAATTCATCAAGACGTGTTTTGAGGTCAGCAGTAGGTAATACTCAAAAAGAACTTAATTTTCCAATTCGTAAGAATAAATCCGCAAGCTCATGGACAACATACAAGTAAATGATGAATTTTATGTCACTTTACTCAGTGATTCATCTATGAACTATTATCCAGAAAATTCATTATCATCTTTTACAAATAAAATGAATAAATACATGTGTGATTCAAGGTGGAAAGTCGGTATTTCAGAAATATATGTTAATGATTTCGTTCCAAATGTGTATGGTGAAGAATGGGAAAAAAGTACTCAAATATTTATTAAAGGTATGCAGAAAAATATGATAGGAGTTGGAACATCATATATTCCATACATAGAAAAACAAATGATATACAACTGGAAAGTTTTTCTACTACCAAAACTAATTCAAAATATACGCCCACTTAATAGGTTTACAAGAAAAGAAGTTGAACGACAGTTGATTTGGGGAATTTTTAATTTTATAAACGATGAAGTTCATTATACACAACCAATAAAAGCTGAGGAGAAACCTAAAAATTTAAGTTACACCACAATATGTGTTACTAAGCCTAAAATAGATATAAAAATAAGAGCAAATTACGCTTATACCCTCGAAGGACTTTAGACAACATGTTTCAATCAAGTATCTTTTAAAGTTACAGATTTTAAAAAATATAAATCACGTGTAATAGAAGCTTTCAAAACTTTTATAGATAGTGTACAATTGATTCCCATTAGTAAACCAGATATGTTTTTATATACATAGATATAATTGAACCGCAAAAAATAGGTGACAAAGATACAAGGTGTTTAAGATCTGTTAACATACAAAATTCTTTCACTGATACTGTAAAAGAATTCAGTAATATTCAATATTGCAATGTGGAGAAATCAGTTAATAACATTTCATTACTTTTTTATGATAAATATGGATACAAAAAAAACTTTTCCAATAGTTCAATTCCAACAAAAATTGTATTACATTTTAAAAAAGTATAAATAAAAGCGATTTTACAAAACTATATATTATTTTATTTTATTCATTATGGAGAGAGCGTACTACAAATATTATTTAGCTCAATCAGAAAAAGGAGAGGTAATATCTTGAGGATATTGGTCCTTTGTTACACTCAATTATACCTTACCAAAGGGGACGAGGGTTAGGGAGCTTTTTCGGTGGTCGTTTTAGATATTTAAAACTAATATTTACGTCTGGAGCTAATATATTAAAAAAAGAGGTTATTAACTCTGGTATTAATGCATTATCTGATATTGCCACAGGTGCAAATGTAAAAGAAGTGGTTCAAGATCGAAGTAAAGAGATAATGAAAAATGTAAGACGAGGTGCAGTTCGGAAAATCAATGAAATGTATGGACAAGGCAAAAGAAAACGAAGAAAATCTATAAAAAGACGTCTCATTAATAATTTAAATTATTCTACGTCGAAGCGACGCAAAGTTAATTACAAAAACAAACAAAAAGATATTTTTGAATAATTATGATTGAATGTGAAATCAGAGCTTGATATTTTTAAAACACAGCCTATTCAGTCAAGTATTTTACGATCTGAAGAAGTTTCCTGTAACCCTATTGCTTCTTTAGATAATCCATCTGTCATAGAATTTGTTTCACTAGGGTACGGTGATACATATAGAGACTTGTCTTCGACATATCTAAAATTAAAGGTACAAATTTTAAAAAAAGATGGAACTCAATGGAATAAAGATAAAAAAACTGATGGAACACCTATACAACAAAAAAGTGTGGTTAATAATATGTTACATTCATTAATAAAACAATGCAATGTTCAACTAAATGGAAAGAATACATCTCCATCAGATGGCAGCTATCATTACAGAGCTTATATTGAATCATTGTTAAATTATGGTACGGATACCGCTACAACGCATTTGGAGTGTGGTGGATGGATGCTAGATAAGCGAAATATAGCAAAAACAGATAATAGTGGTTCAAAAGAACGCCAAAAATTATACCAAAATAGCAATGTAGTGGAACTTATGGGGAAACTACATTTAGATATGTTTAACCAACCTACACTTCTCATAAACAATGTCGATGTTCGAGTTGTCCTAACATTAGAAAAACCAGATTTTTACCTCTTTGCAGATGATACTGATGAATCTCAACTGAAAATTTTAGAAGCCACTTTATTTATGAGACATGTATCAATTAATTCTAGTGTGCTATTAGCACATAATAGTGTATTGGAAAAAACTAATGCCAAATACAATTACAAACGGGTACAGGTAAAAACTTTTACCATTCCACAGAATAGTTCATCAATATCACTTGATAATGTTTTTATTGGACAGTTGCCAAACACAATCATTTTTTGCATGACAGAAAATACAGGTTACTCTGGAAAAAGGTCGAAAAACCCATACAATTTTAAACATTTTGACATTTCACAATTTGTGTTAAACGTAAATGGTGTTCAAATACCTAATACAGCAATTGAAACCAGTTTTTCAGATGAAAATAATTGCTGTACAAGAGCATACAGTACACTTTTTTCAGGAACTGGAATTTACCATAATGATAAAGGTCATCAGATAACAAAAACCATGTTTAGTAATGGGTTTTTCATTCTAGCTTTTGATTTAACTCCAGATGCATCAGGAAATGAAGTGTGTCAAGGTCTACTAAATCAAGGTACAGTTAGAATTGAGGCAAGGCTATCAAAACCACTTACATCTACACTGACTGCTATTGTTTATGGAGAATTTGATGCAAGTTTACAAATTGATAAAAACCTAAATATATTCTCAAACCTATAAATAGCATACATACAAGTAAATTTGAACATTTGACAAAATGTCACTGTCTTGTGTACTTCTGGATGTAACATTTTGTAGTGATGATAATAATACCTTGTTTGCGAAAGATATTTGTATAGTTGGTTTTAAAGAACCTTGTAAAAAGTTTGTAAAAGAGCTCAAGTATAAATTTCCAACTAGGGATTTTATAAATGATAATTTTGATAATTACTCTTTTGGAACTGTGTACAACGATAAAATAAATAAAGAGCTCTGTCAAATACTAGAAAAATTTGATGTTATTATAAAAATAAAAAAATCAAAAAAGAGTTTTTATCAAATTATATTAAAGAAACAACTAAAGTATATGACTTGAGTCAATTTGATTGATGAATACCCTAGAGATAAGTGACGTATTAAGATGTAACAAACACACACGTAAATTTTTTAAAGGAGTTTTTGCTCTGGATCAACTCCCCAGAATAATTGAAAAACAAACTTTTTTAATTGTAAACACTGATAAATCAAAAAATCCGGGAACACATTGGTTAGCTATTTTTAAACCAAAGAATGGCTGTGTTGAGTATTTTGATTCGTTTGGTAGAAAACCAGATAAATTAGAAATTTTAAGTTACTTAAAAAATCAATGTATAATTTTTAATAAGAAACAGTTACAAAGTAACTATTCAGATGTTTGTGGGCAATATTGTTGTGTTTATACGTGGTATAGATGTTGCGGTTATATATAGTATGAACGCTTTTTTAAAACAATTTAATAAAGAAAATCATATAGAAAATGACAAAAATATTATAAATACTTTTCACCATATATTTGAAAATTATAATATTTCTCAATCATGTCTTCCTAAGAGATATAACATTTAATAATAAACTTTAGTGTAATTAAAATAATGGAAGAGCAAGGTCCTAGCATTAATTTGTTTCTGAGTTATACATATTTTCTCAACAGAAGTCACACATTAAAAATAGTTGTCGGATTTGACACAGATTTTTTCGAAGTTGCAAGTGTTTTTCATCGGATTTGAATGAAACCAATTATTTTAAAATATCATTAATGGTGTAAATTTTATGACCTATTTCATAAAAAATTTTCCAAGCAGTTAATTAAAAATTCAAAATTATGTTCACAAAGTGGATTAAAATCTACAGTAGGACAGAATCTTAGCATTAACAAAGAGGAAGCTGACGAGTTTTACAAAGAGGAAGCTGACGAGTTTCATTGATTTCCTACATGCAGTAATTGCATATAATAAAACTGCAGAGCCAAATGTAAAGGAATATGTTAAAAAATACATAAAGACCTGTGAAGAAAAGAATGTTGCAAAGTTGAAAGAAGAGATTTATATTCCGGTTCAAAAATTTAATTTTTCTCAACTCTTTTATGAAATACCTGTATTTTTACAAAAAAAGATATTAAATAAAACAATTTTGTAACTATATAATTTGTTATTTATTTCATTATTTATAAATTAGGTATAATTTGTTTAAAAATCATGCCAAGATCTAAAATAGTAAAAGAAATTCATATAGATCTGTAAAGAAAAGAATGTTACAAGGTTAAAAGTAGAGATTTTTATTCCAGTTCAACAATTTAATGTATGATGTAATTTTTCTCGGCTCTTTTATGAAATACCTGTGTTTTTACGAAAAAAATTTAAAAAATCCATTTTATAACTACATATACATATTAACATTAAGTACATTTAAACATGAATCTGAAAAATAAAGCAACTAAATAAAAGAAATTTATACCTTTTTTGAAATTTACATTTATTTATGAATAATAAAAACTTACATAACTATAAACTAATTTACATCTTTTATTGGTAATTTGCATATATTTTACCAAACGACTCAGATATATATATAATATTTAAATTTAAATTTTTATCTTTATATACAAAATGTTTTTTTTTCTTTTATTTCTTTTACAAAATCAGAATTCTCAAAAATATCAGAATATTTTTGAGGTACAAATATAATTAAATTGCGGGTCTCAAAGACCCACTTAAGACCATAAATGGTCTTTATTTGCTTAGCATTTATTATATGATATAGAGCATCTTGCTCCATATCTTTAGTTTTTAGGAAACTTTTTCTAGTTTCCACATTTTTGTTATTAAAAGCTTCTTTGAAGCTTTTTTTTGTTGGTGGTTCTCTTCTTGAAGAAGAATGATTTCTTCTTGTTGTTGTTGTTGAAATTGTTGTTGTTGATGTTGTTGCTGTTGTTGTTGTTGTTGTTGTTGATGATGATGATAATGATGATGATGTTGTTGTTGATGAAGTGTCTGCGATTCCTGTTGAGTTCTTATTCTTTTCCGTTTAATTGGGGCTAACTCCTGTGTTGGCTCTATTTGTTGAGCGTAGGCGAAAATTTCTGCTGTGTTTTCCATTTTGCTTTCTTTTTTTCTGTATTTTATGTTCAGCTCTGTCTTTGAATTAATATATCTTAAGAAAGATTCCACTTTTTTTATACTAAATTGTATTATCAATGTTTAGAAATCAAAATCCTTAAGAAAACTAATTAAAAACAAAAAGTTGTAAAGTAAGTTGTTTATTAATGTAATAAATTCTAATTGATAATAATAAAACTATAATTTTTTTATATAACATTTTTCGCAACATTCTTGCATTTAACAGTGTTCTAAATTTAAGAAAAATCTTCTACATAAATTCCAATTATACTTTTTTATGAAAGAATATTATTTTTTATTTACCTATTCCTAAATTATTTATTTTTATTACTAAATATTTTTCTATTTTTATTTTTTCTATTAACATTTTTGCAACATTGTTGCATTTAACAGTGTTCTAAAGTTAAGAAAAAATCTTTTACATAAATTCTAATTATACTTTTTTATGAAAGAATATTATTTTTTATTTACCTATTCCTAAATTATTTATTTTTATTAGTAAATATTCTTCTATTTTTATTTTTTCTATTACCATTTATACAACATCTTTACAACATTGTTGCATTTAACAGTGCTCTAAAGTTAAGAAAAAATTTTCTACATAAATTCTTATTACACTTTTTTATGAAGGAATATCATATTTACCTATCCATTGATTATGACTATTATCAAAGCCTAAATATTTCACATATACTTTATTGCCTTTTCGTTTTAAAATTTTTTCAATTAAATAAGCATTGGGGTCTTTGACACTAGTCAGTTCCTGTTCATAGAAGCCACCACGAACTAATTTATTTTTATAATCTTTTAAGCTATATGTAATCGGATCTGTCTTGTTTTTGAAAGCTATTTTAAAAACTTCAGTTGAATAGTTAAGTTCATATCCTTTATCCTTTATCCCTTATTAAATATTTTAGGGTAATTATAAATTGAACGAAGAATTTGTTTTTCATTTTGTCATGTAACTTGGTTTGTTTTTAACTTAATTGTACTATGTTTTGTGTTATTATATTTTTCAATTAGTTTTGGTAAAAATTCTATCCATTTAAAATTTCCTTGTAAACTAAACTGTTTCAACATAATTGATTTTAATGTTCTGTTAAACCTTTCACAAACACTAGCCTTCATTTCTGAATAAGTATGATAGTGATTTATTTTATAGCTTTTCATTAAATTTTGGAATTTTTTGTTGAAAAATTATTTTCCCTGGTCAGAATGAATATTTTTTGGAGACTTCCCCTCATTTTTAAAAATCTTTTCCATACTTTTAACTACGTCATCTGCTGCCTTTGATTTAACTTTTTCGGCATATGCATATTTTGAAAATATATCGATAACAGTTAAGAGAAACTTGTATCCATTATTTACTTTTTGATAGGCCGACATATCTACAAGATCAATTTCCCATGTATCATTTAAGCCTCTTTGAGATATTTTTCGTCTCCGAAATCTACGTCTAACTGGACGATGAATTTCAGATACTATTTGTGCTTTTGACATTATTGTTGAAGAGTTAAACTTTAAATGTGAATTTGAATAAAATCAGTAAATATATATGTATATATATATAAATACTGTTCTATACTATTGTATATATATACTGATATATATATGTAAATAATTTTTTGGCTATATTCTGAAAATTAAAAACGGTAAAATTAAAAGATTTTTTTTAATACTGTAATTTAATAGTTTAATACAAAATTTTTACAATATACATATTAACAATAATTTAATGAGTATTCTTACACAAACCGTCGACATGGTTAAACGAGTTCTCATAGTTGACCTACAATTTTTACAAGGAAATGAAAAGCAATATTTCCTAAAAGAATTAGCCATACTTGAAAAAGGAAGTTTAATTCCAACTGTGCATCACTTCAAAGCACCGTACCCCTCTGAAGAACTTAGTCTGGATATGAAATATAATAACCAGTATTGCGAAAATAAAATAAATGGACTTAAATGGAATAACGGTCTAGTTGAATATTTAGATGTAAAATGTATATTAAAACACTATTTAGAGTCAGCTGAAAAAATTTATGTTAAAGGAGACCAAAAAAAACTATTCCTTCAAAAGTACATTGACAGTGATAAAAAAGAAGATTTAAGTAGAAACTTGCAGTCATTACAAAAGATTGATAACTTTAAATCAAATTGTCCTATACACTTATTAAACAACAATTTCAGATGTGCTGTTAAAAATTGTTATAATGTATATATGTATCTTTTAAAAGAAAAAATGTTAGATTAAGACAGCACAGATTTCTATAAAATTGTAAAATATTTTTAAATAAAAAATTATTTCAAACATATAAATAAATTTGTTTTATTTTTTTTTAACACAACATAAGAATACACCTTTTTTTGTTCTACATTCTTACATATCAATAAAATCTAAAAATACTAATAATTTTTTCTTTCCTCTTCTTTAAATATTTCATCAGAACAAAAAAGAAAAGAAAAAAATACATCTCAAAATATCAATTTGGTCAAGGTTGATTCAGATTTAAAAACCAGTTTTGCACTTTTTTCTTTTAATTTTAAAAATTCGCATAGGCACACTTAATTTGTTTAAATTTTTCTCTTTACATTTTATAAAAACGCATTTTTTCTTACTATTTCCATTCACGCCTATTACTTAAACCACATGTTAGATATTTTTGATTTCCTGTTTGTTTTCTTTTTAATCATATTTTTGTCAACATTCTTACATAACAATAAAATCTTATACGGCCATACTCGCAATTAATTAATGGTTTTTATTTCCTCTTCTTTAAATACTTCATAAAAAAAGAAAAAACAAGAAAACAAGAAAAAAAATGAATCTCAAAATTGCATTAATTTTGTCAAGGTTGAATCTTTATGTAACATTTGAAAACCAGTTTGCACTTTTTCCTTTAATTTTTTTAAAATTAGTTTTAAAATTTTAAAGAAACGTAGTTACACATCTTTTTGTTCTGTTTTCATTTTTCTCTTTAAATTTTATAAAGCATTTTTTCTTATTCTTTTCACATACGCCTATTACTTAAGCTAAGTATACATCAACAAGAAGTATACCTGTACCACGTTAGATATTTTTGATTTCTTGTTGTTTTCTTTTTATTCATATTTTTTTCTTGAACACAGAATAAATCTATTTTATTTTTATATTCTTATTTTCAAAATGGGTGACAAATGCAATTAACCTGACTTGAATTTTTTTCTTTTTTTTTTATTCTTCACAGATTATGCAACATACAATGCACTTAAGCAACATGTTGGTCGTTAAGTACTTCCACAGCTTTAATTTCATGGTTGTCTTCTTTTCATTCATATTTTTTTTGAACATTCATACAAACAAAAAATATCTTACACGACACACCGACAATAATCATTAGTTTTTTTCTTTTATCTTCTTTAAATAGTTAAAGTAGAAAAAAAAAAAAAAAAAAACACAACACAACACAAATAGTTAGGTACATCTAAAAACGCATAATTTTTTTTCAATGGTTTGATCATTATGTAGACAGAAAAACAGGTTTGCACTTTTTCTTTATGAATTTTAAAGATGCGTTGTACCTTTTAAAATTGTTCTATCTTGTACGTTTAAAATTTTTTTGTTTTTTTTCCTTTTACATTCATTAACCATTTTTTTGTTTCTACTTTTCATATGCGCCTATTACTTAAGCCAAGTATACATCACAAAGAAGTAGACCTGTACCACGTTACATATTTTTGATTTCTTGTTTTTTTTTCAACATTCTTACATAACAATTAATTAATGGTTTTTCTTTCCTCTTCTTTAAATACTTCATAAAAATAACGAAAGAAAAAAACAACAAACAACAACATCTTAAAATTTGCAAGCATAAAAAAAATATTTTTTCTTACTATTTCCATGTTTACCTATTACTTAAAACAAGTATACAATCCTTATAAACAACAAGAGTTGTCTGACGGTCGCCGCTGCCTGTCTGACCTACTTTTATGTCGTTAACCTACTCCTGTTTGACCTAATTACAATTTGGCCTACTTCCGGGTGGCCTTGACCTACTTACGGGTGACCTTGACCTACTTACGGGTGACCTTGACCTACTTACGGGTGACCTTGACCTACTCACCTGTCTGGCCCAAGTGCTTACCTATCTACTGGCCTACACTGACTTAAGTAAAGCATTTGATCTTCTTCCTCATAGTGTAATTCTCTATAAATCAAGAAAATATGGTTTCCCGTATTTCCTAATTAACTGGATTGACTCATACTTAAATAACCGTAGCTATAGTGTTCTTTTCAGAACAGCAAATTCATCATCTTTTGTTGCTAATTCTGAAGTACCACAGAGTAGTCATCTTGGACCATTGTTGTTTATTTTCTCAATAAATGATGTTACTAAGATTATTCAGAACAGTTCCATAAAAATTTACGCTGAAGATATGAAAATCTTTAAAGAAGTGTGCTCAATGAATGATGCAGACTCTTTCCCAAAAGATCTTAATAACTTTATAAACTCTTATTTTAAACATTGATAAATGTGCCTTCATTTCATTTACGCGCTCCTTAAACTTAATTACAAATAATTACACTTTTAATAACAATATAATAAAAAGGGTCACTGAATTTAATGATCTTGGGGTAATTTTTGATTGTAAACTTACCTTTAATACACATATTAACAAGATCATTAGTAAAGCGAACTCAATGCTAGGTCTTGTAAAAAGATGGTCTAGAGAATTTAATGATACATGTATTATAAAATCTCTTTACACGATTTTAGTTCAACGTATTCTGGAGTATGCAAATCAGGTCTGGTCTCCACACTATCATCAACATATTGTTAGAATAGAAGCAATACAAAGACATTTTCTAAGGTTCGCCTTAAGTAATCTAAATTGGGCTAATTCGCTTATACTGCCTCCATATGTCAATCGTCTGAAATTACTTGACATGAATACTTTAGAATGTAGACGAACAGTCATGGGTATTGTTTTTATTACTCAGGTATTTCATAACTATATAGATTCACACTACATTAACACCATATTAACTAACTCAATCAACACAGGAACACGTTTTAGGTCCGAAAACACATTTTCGATTAGATAGCATAGGACTAATTACGGCAAATACGAGCCGATTAATAGAATGTTGATAAATGTGAATCAATACAAAACTATAATAAATATAAACATGAGTAAAGATGTGATCAAAAAATCACTATTCAAAATAATTCCATAATTGTTCTTCACTATTTTTGTTGTAAAAATTTTGTGAAATATTAAATATAAGTAAATAACCATTTTTTTTTTTTTTTTATAAAATAGATTTTGCTTTGTATAACCTTAATATTAATTTTAGATTAAGTTATCTAAATGTAATATATAAATGCTTGAATTAAGTAATAAATAAATAAATAAGTTTTTACTAAATGCTTTTAGGAGAATACCCACTGAATCAATGTAATCGTTTTTATAATTATCAGGAGAAATATCAGAACTTCTAATATCAACATACAAAATATTTATTAATTTATTTTTATTGAATATATTTATGGAGTTCTTCATTTTGAAATGGGGGTCATATATTTATTCTAACTTTCTCTAACTTTTTGAATGTAGTTTCTATATTTATTATCAATATGTCTTCTGGATGAAATTAAATCTTTATTGACGTCTTCTTTGGAAATTCCTACTCTTTCATTGTAATTGCAATACATTTGACAAAGTTCTATGTAATTTGTTGGTAATCCATCTTGATTTATTTAGAACTTTAAATTAGTTTGTCTAATTCCATCATAATATATATAAGTATGATCGAAAAAGTGTGAAGGGAGAGCCTGACAGTCGCGCACATAAGTACATAGATACTGTCACCTTCCTCTACTGCTTTATATGTTAATTTTACTATTGGCGGTTCAAGTGTGACAATTTGATTTTTTTTTGCCGATTCAAGTTTGTTTGATGATAAAGCGTTTCACCTTTAACGCAATTGGAATAATTGTGACTTGAAATATCATTAATATGAATGATGTTGTTTTATTTATTTCTAATATCATTATTGTCATTATTAGTTTTTTTTGCTTTCCTTACTCCTATAAGGAGCACAGAACATCTACTAAGTCATTTATTATTCATAATTGACTAAGCTTCAGTCTCTCGAATCATTATTTCACTAAACCGTTGTTTACTCGGTGGTAGCTATTGCATAAAACTGGGCGTTCCTTTAGTTCTACGCCATCTATTATCTTACACAAGAATTATATATTATTATTATTTTATTATATATTACAATATGATATTAATTATAATTTATAAGACATATATATTTATTTTTAATTTAATTATAGTATACTATGTATGGGGGGGAAATGGGGTAGTATGCGAATATAATTTGTTCGGTAACCAGATACAACAATCTAGCCTCTACTACTCAACAGCAAATCTCACCTTCACGTAGTCCCCCTGTAAAGCTGAGCAACCTAAATGAAAGATCTGGTATCAAACCCAGGTGGTGTAGTTAAAATCAGCAAACAAACGAGATTGGTGGTTTAAACTGCTAGATGTAAACCAGTAGTTTAAATTATAGTAGCGTTTGCCCTATAATAGGCGGTTACAAACATCGTTTATTCTCTAAAAGGGCGGCTGAATCATAAAGATGGAAAACTACCGAAAACCCTTTAGAAGGAAACGGGAAACCACTGAAGTATACTCCCAAGAAAACTACATGGATACAGTAGAAAATCAACAGCCCTCAGTCAGGTACGTGGAGTGTTAGAAGCCTACATGAAGCTAGAAAATTTGATAATGCTGTTCAAGAAATGAAAAGGCTGAACGTAGGCATTCTGAGAATAGATGAAACCTGGTGGCCGGACTCCGGTCAATTCCAAAGGGATGATGTCACCATGTATTATTCTGGCAATAACAACAATAACCATAGAGGTGGTGTAGGCATAATCGTGTCTAGTAACATAGCAAAATGTGTGAAAAACTTCGTTCCAATTTCAGATTAGATGATGATGCTAAAACTAAAGGGCAAGTCTCTAAACAACAATATCATCGAAATTTACGCTCCTACACTTACACTTGGAAATCCCCGCAAGACAACACCAACAATATCATTCGGAATCAAATTGACTTCATTCTGATCAATAAAAGATACAGTTCATCGTTTATAAAAGTCTCCACATATCCAGGAACAGATGTACCAAGCGATCATAATTTGCTCCTAGGTACAATGAGATGCAAAGTTTCTGTATATAAAAAACCACCAAGAATACACAAAGTTGATGTCGAAGAATTAAAAAATGAACGCATAAAAATGGAGACTGCTCTAGAAATAAATAATCAACTACAACAATTAAATGTAGGAGATACTAATATAAATACGCTGTGGAACCAAACTAAAATCATTTTAAACAATGTGCCTAGAGAAAAACTAGGAATAGCTCGACATAAACTAAAAAAAAAAATGGATAACCGCAGGAATATTTGAACTTATGAATGAGAGACGTAAATATCGCAATGATTCAAATAATTATAATTACAAACAATTAGATGAAATAATTAGATCAAAGATCAGAAATTCTAAAAATTAGTGGATGAGAAAAGAATGTGAAGCTATCGAGCGACTCGATCAACTCCATGACAATATCAACATACATAAAAAATATCCGGAAGTTTCAGTAAAAGAAGCACTTCCTATCTTACTAATAACCGAGGTCAAATTGTCATTGAAGAGGAAGAAATTCGATCAATATGGGAAGAATATATTCAAAATCTTTTCTCAGATCCCACAAGATCGGAATACAATGAACCCAGTCTATTGGAAACAATGTCCGGTCCGCCTATAACAACCGATGAAATTTGAATGACTATTAAAACATCAAAAAATAATAAAGCCCCACGTCCTGACAATCTTCTAGTTTAAATTTTGAAATTAATTGATGATACCAACACTCACATTCTAGAACATATCTTCAATCATATTTACAATACTGGGGAATACCCAATCTACTGGTTAAAATCCACATTTATTGCTCTCTCTAAGAAACATATTGGCAAAAATGCAACGAACACCGTTTGATTAGTCTAATGAGCCACACTCTTAAAATATTTCTAAAAACATACACAATAGAATCTCCAGAAAAATTGAGTCAAACATAAGTGGTACCCAATTCGGATTTCGTCAAAATCTAGGAACGCGAGTTATATATTCAAAGCAAACAATGTTTTTGAACTTTGAATCAATTAACCTTGATTAATATAAAAGTATCTAAAACTCATTCACCTTTTGATAAATAAAGTAATCAATAACAGGAAATGCAACTTAGCATTTCTTTAGTAAATTTTAATTAATAATTTTTAATAAAAACAAATCCATAAGCATTTCGAAAATTAGTATTAAGTAATGTTATTGTTTTATGTTACGAAATGCTTATGTTAGCAATAAGTATAATATGTAAATTTTAATATAAATAAGTTAAAGATATAAAATAAAAATTAGTCTTAAGACCACACTAAAATAAATCGTTTTAATTAAACGAAAAACGGCGCAGTCGCGGAAAGTTTAATCTAAAGGTTAAATTTTGAACATTTTTGAAAAAAAAAAAAGTTTAACAAGTGAAAAAATTTTTAAATAAAACATTACATAAATTAAATAAACATTAATTTGGTGAATAAAAACAAAAAAAATTATATATAAATAAATAAATAAAACTCTGCATGAACAAAAATCAGAGACAAAAAATATTCGATAAAAATCGGGAATTAAATACAATGGAAGGTGAACTAGAAATTCTCCGCCAAATGGTTCTTCGTCAAGAGGCTCAACTAGAAGAATTTATGAGCGACGACAACAACAACTACTTGAACAACAACAACAAGTCGCACAACAACAGCAAATCGCACTACAGCAACAAGCAGCACAATAACAGCAATATCAACATCAACCTAATATGTTTGAATTAACACCAGAACAAGTGTTAATCCATTTTCGGAAGTTAACATCATTTAATAGTAAAAATGAATAAACTCTGTCAGAATTCATAAAGGCAGTTGATAAGGCAGCTGAACTTTGTAACACAAACATCAACCTTAAAAATTACGCCATGGATATAGTGTATAATAATAAAATACAAGGAGATGGAAAATGATGTATACAGAAAATAGGCTCTGATTTAACATGGGAAAAAGTACAGCAAGAATTAAAATTACATTTTCGCCCTAGAAAATATTATGTGGAGTTGATCAACGAGTGCAGAAATATAAAAGTAAGTAATTTAAGATCATTTACGAAAGTCAAACTATGAACTAAACTAACTTTACGAATTCGATAATAACAAACCTTTCATATATAGTCCTGAAAACAATGATAAATTTTTAGTAGGAATTTTAACGGAAAAAATAGATAATTTAGTTAAAGGGCATATCCCTTCAAATAATACAATAATAGAAATATATAATAGATTCTCTGAATTAAAATTGTTAGATGACGAAAGAACTGTTGACTACAGGCATAGGGAAAAAAAAACAAATAAAAAATTTGATCAAAAATACTACAAAAATAACAATAAAAATAATAACAATTATTATAACAACAAGAATAGTTATCATAATTACAATAATAGAAATAATAATAATTTTAGTTATAAGTATAATAATGATAACAATAATAGTAGTAACATTAATAATAATTCTGGTTCGCAACAATCCAATAACTATAATATTGCTACCCAATGTAAGAAACCCAATAGTAATAATAGCACACAGCAATCTAGATATTCGAGATACTCTAACAGTACAAGACAAACAAGATACTATAACAACAACGAGATAGCCGAACCCATGGAAGTTGAAAATATACGAAAAACGCAAGAACGCATGACGTAAATTTTACAAGGCAGCCTCGGACAACAAATTACCGACAGTAATCCTAACAATTAATAAATCAATCAAAAACTAAAATGCTTGATAGACACCGATTCTGATACAAGCATAATTAAACCTAATATTTTAAAAAACTTTAAAGAAGACAACATAAACAAGCCGTTCTTCTTTAAAACCCTTAACGGTTTCAATAATGTAACAAAAAATATTATCACACCAATACTTCTGGAACCCTTTCATGGAAAATTCACAACCTTTTCAGCAAGAAATATAACGCTATCGTAGGACAAAACTTTTTGGTTCTTTTTGAGGGAAAATTGATATGAAAAATAAATTTTTAGAAATAAATAATAACAAAATATACTTCGAAAATTTTCTACTTTCTTTCGATATTAACGAAATAAACACTCTAGATTCTAGAAAGTAGTAAACTAGAGGACGTAAATTTAAATCATCTAAATAATGAAGAAAAAAATAAAATATCAACATTGTTAAAACAACACGAAAATTTATTTTCTAAAGAAGGCGAAAATCTATCCTTTACTCATAAAATACAACATGAGATTATAGCCACTACATAGACTGTTCGAAAATTTATAGATATCCACAATTTCATGAAGAAGTTAAGCCCAATCCAAATAAAATTAAGATAATACAGGAGCTGAAGCTACCAAACAACCAAAAACAAATCAAATTATTTTTAAGTATTACAGGACACTACCGAAAATTTATAAAAAATTACACGCAAATAGCATATCCAATGGTTAAATATTTGAAAAAAAATTCTAAAGTAAATCCGAACGACCCTAACTACATAGTGGCGTTCGAGAAATTAAAGAATATCATAACAAATTATCCTATTTTAAAATACCCTGATTTCAATAAAAGTTTTAAATTAGTCACTGATGCCAGCAATTTTGCAATTGGTGCTGTACTTACACAAGATAATCATCCGATTTGTTATGGGTCGAGGACTTTGAATAATCATGAAAAAAACTATTCAACAATAGAAAAAGAATTATTGGCTATTGCTTGGGGAACTAAATATTTTAGACCATATTTATATGGAAAACCATTTGTTCTTCAAACAGACCATCACCCAATAAAATGGTTGGAAACGAAATATTCCGGAAAAGACATTAACCCGAGACTACAAAGGTGCTTAACACAGTTAGGTGAATACGACATTAAAATTGAATTTATCAAAGGAAAAGATAATAAAGTACCTGTTTTTCTTAGCAGAATAAATCAGGAAACCAATGAAATAAATGTTTTCAATGATAATTATTCTAGTACATCTCCATTAGATAGCGAAATCTCAAGATTGACTTTTAAGAACATGTTTAACAACCTAAATGAAATAAATATAGCTGAAGAATCTTTAGACGGAAATACGGCACATTCAGCTATAGAAAATTTTAATGATCATATACCAATCGTAGACACTGTCGTGAATATATTCAAAATCCAAATAATTTTAAAAAAATCAAAAGACAAAGAACTTGAAACCATATTCGGTAATAAGATAATTTTCATAGAAAAGAAAGATTTAAGTCATGACAAACTTGATGATTTATTAAGAAACTATAATTTATAGAAACTAAAAGTAAAATAGGAATTTTTTCTGAGCTAAATGATCACGAATACAACAAATTGCAAAATAAATTAATTTCACTATTTCCTCCTAACATAAAAAAAATTAAATTTGTAAAATGCTCATTTTATGCAAGAGATATACAAAATGAGGAAGAATTGAGGAAAGAAATAGCCTTGTTTCATAAATTAGAAACAGGACATTCAGGAATAATACCCACTTAGGAAGGAATTAAGTCCAAAATATATAATCCAAACCTGAAAATTAAGTAAAACACACGAAATTATTAATAACTGTGAACATTCAATTAATAAACTCTTTTGATAAGTTTTCTAAACATTAAAAAAGCTTTTCTTAGAAGACAGAAACAATCAAACAATTATAAAAAACTTGATGCAGTTTTCTTCAATAAAAGGCAAAATAAATAAACTCGTTTTTGATAATGAATTCAACACGAGAAATATAAAAGTATTTTGCATAAACGACGGGATTACATTTCAGTTTACAAAACCCAATAGTCATACCGGAAACTTAGATATTGAAAGGTTCTATAACACGATATCTGAAAAAATTAGAGCACTTAATTTAGAAGAGAAATTAGAAATTAAGTTACAAATGTTAAAAGCTGTTAAAATATACAACAGTACTTTCCATTCTACAATTAAAACAACGCCATTCCAAGCTCAAGATAAACATATCGACTATAAAATAATAAAACAAAGGATTAATGACAAAAAGATCAATACTATCGCAAACGAGGAAGAATACAGTTGCCTTTGTCAACTCTTAGATACCCGTACGAACCGTTAGTATGTTAACAGCCTGTCACTCTGCTCACAATATTATTTTTTTAATATTTTAGTATTTTAAAATAATTTGGGTGAATTTTATAATTTCTAGAACTATGGGTTGTACATATATTCAAACTATATGTTTATATGTACATTCTTCGAAAGCAGATTTTAACCTTTCACATAACGATTATTAATCCAAAACTTCTTCAAATATTCTATAGTACCATTTAATACTAAGCGGTAAATGTATATTAAATTTACTTAGTACAAAATAGTGAATATAATTTTAAATATTATATTATATTATATTTAAATATTCCATTGACAGAATAATTTCTTATAAGTACAATAAAATACATATATGTATGTAAATACGGCGCTATATAATATACATATATACTCTTATCATTCATTCACTAGTGACATATACGATATGTAAATAAACATGATATTATATAAGTATGTATGTATATCAATATCATATAAATAAAAATTCTTCAAGCAACCGTTATGTTGTATATTTATTTACATTTTTATGTACTACGCATTATATCCTCAACAATTTCAAATTATCGAATAAAACAAATGCAAAAAATTTGTTGAAGAAATTTGTTAGAAAATTTGAAAAAATCAAGTAACACTTTCGTCAATTATAAAGTAACCCTATATTATTAAAAAAAGTTGTTAACAGAAATAAGAGTATAATGTTGAAGCTTTAATTTTTGTGTATTACTTCAAAAAAATTCTAACAGGTGTTCAAGTTACAGGTGTTTAAAAATAGGAAATTTTCAGTTTTTGACTTCTTACAGCTCCTAAACGGGGGGTGATACAAAAAAAATTTCGGAAATGACTCATACTTATTTTCAAAGATCTAACTTCAAAATTTCAAGTTTCCAACTTAAACCATTTAGAAGATAGAAGGGTTAAAGGATTTTGCAAAATTTTAGTTTCGGATAACGGTAAATTAAGACACCGTATGCCACAAATATATATTTATTGTTTATATACTTTTAAAGCTAATAAAAGTAGTAATCGTTTGGCGTTTTCAAAATGAAGATATACCTTATACAACTTGTGCTATAACAATTTAAATATAGAGCTTTTTTGATCCTTTGGGGAGCTGTAGCTCCGTAACGGGTGGGGCTACAAAAAAAAGTTATTAAAAATAGAATTAATATTTTTGTGAGATCTATCAGTAGTTAAAATTTCATAGCTCTATTGCAAAAAAAATGTGGGGATCTAAAAGTTGGGTGTTCGAGAGCTACCCTAAGGCTTGGTCCAAACTCAACCAAAAAAAATAGGGAACCTACAAATTACTCCCAAAATATTTTGTGTAAATTTCAAGATTCTAGCTTTCTTAGTTTTTGAGTTAGTGTGCTGACGGACGGACGGACGGACGGACATGGCTCAAAAGTCTTAGAATTTTTTTCTTATCCGATCCATACCTTTGAAGGTATATCAGCTCGCTTATTTCGAGGTGTTACAAACGGAGGAGTAATTTTATTATACCCGATCCTACCGTACGGGTATAAAAATAATGTAAATAGGGAAGACTATTTCGAAAATAGAGAAGAAGGTTTTATAAAAAATTATAAGTCACTTCGACATAAAGAACAACCAAAATTCAGAAAATATAAATTGCACAATATTCGCCCAAGTAACATAAAAAGACCTTTCAAATATAAGAATGATGACAATATTATAGATAAAAATTCGAAATCAATAGAAGAAAATCAAAGACAAGAAAAACGTGTTGTCATTAGAACACATCCTCAACCTTCAACTTCACATACTGACAAAGACCCACAAACGGCTTTTTACTAGACATGGAAGAAAAATACGCCCTCCAAAAAGATATGCGTATTAGAATTATATATAGGTACACTGCACCCTTTTTTTCTCTCTGTTTTAACTATTTAACAATAAAATATTCTTAACCTTAATTTTCAAGGTACTACTTTTTCCAATATGGATTATACTTTTGTTACTAGCTCTAACCCCAACTACGACAGCGATGTTAACTGTGGAACGTTTAGATTTAGAATATGGATACGTGGAAATCAAAATAGACCAGGCAGAAATAGTGTTCTTTTAGGTCTAGCAAAATTAGTTAATTAATCAATTGTTTTTGCTATAAAGATTCCTTCTGAATCAATAATAAGAAAGTTGATAGGAAAATGATTGTAGCAATAACAAACAAAAACAATAAGAAAATCAATGAACAAATTGAGTTCATTATTAAATACAAAAATAAAACGTTTAGTTACATAGAAAGATTAAGTTTAAAAGAATTAAAAATAAGCGAAAATTGTGTCATACAAAAACAATGTAAATTGCTAAAAGATTCAAACTAAGAAATAACTGAGTTGAATAACGAAATAATAATTTTAAACAATTTTCAAAATAAATTTCTTCTAAGTACTTGTGATGAAAGAAAAATTGCATTAAACGGAAATTTTTTTATTAATTTTAATATTTGCACAGTAACAATTGGCAATAAAAATTTTACTAAAATAATGTTTTCCAATTCATAGAAAGATTTGTTGTCGAATTTTGAAAATATATCTTATGAATCAGAAAATATAACTTTTGACGATATCGTATTGCAACAAGTACAAAATATAAAAGAAGTGGAGGAATTAAAATTCCATAAAGTTATTAATTACGGAATTTCTTCATCTGTTTGCTCAATATTTTTTGTAGTTTTAATTTTAATTATGTATTTTTACTGTAAATATAAATTAGGGTTATCTAGTATTTTTAATGTTCATAGAAAACAAATAACATCTGTTAATAAAGAAAATAAAATAAAACCAGAATTCATAGAAATGGCTCAAATATATAATTTCAAAATTTGAAAAAAAAAAAAAAAAAATTTTTTAACCATAAATATAGGAAAAACCAAATTCATGATTATTGGAAATCTTCCACAAAAATTAAATATTCAAATTGCTGATAAAAAGCTGGAGCAAGTTGAAGAATATAAATATCTAGGTTTTTGGATAGATTCTAAACTCAAGTGGAACGTGGATACATCGTATTTAGCTAGAAAACTTTCGTCAATTGCTGGGGTATTTAAAAAAATATCATATGTGTTACCCAATTCTGTGAAAAAGCAAATCTATTTTACTCTTTTTCATAGTCACTTAACATATGGCATAAATTTGTGGGGAACAGCAACAAAACAAAACATACAAGATATACAAGTAATACAAAACAAAGCCATAAAAAATCTCTATCAGTACAAACGGTTGGAAAAAACACAGTATATTCATAGCGCAAATAATCTACTATTAATTAAAGATCTGATACAAGTAAAACTTATTCTACACATACATAATATATACCATGATAATGTTCACACTGCAACAACAATAACTAAACGCAGAGATCATCATAACATTAATGTTCGAAATCAGCAGTCACTGCGCGTTGTTCGTAAAAGGACAACACAATTTGGTCTTTCAACTACAATGCATCTCGTTGCTAATCTTTATAACAAATTGAACAATAATTTAAAAACATTAACAAATTTAAAACTTAAAAAAGAATCAACAAGACGAATTATTGATGAATATAGTACATCTAGAATTTAATATATGTAGAATCAGTGTTAAACATTTTATGTTTTTTTTAATTTTAATTTATTAATTACATACATAAAATTAATTTATATTACAATTTACAAGATAAAAACGAATGCTGCAACTTATATACCATTTTGTTTGTTAATTATATTTGAAATATCTGGTCACTTTATTAATGCCAAAATTTCTTTTTTATATTAATTTGAATTTATTGTTTTTTAACAGCTTTTTATTAACTTGGTTGGGTAAAGGATGGCATCTTAGAAGCCATTTTAAACACACTTCCCGTTCAGCTAGAGACTTAAAATTTTCTTCACTAGATCAGATCCCGATGACAATACATGATTTTAAAATAATAATATCGAAAAACATTAGAGAAATTAGCTTAATTTCAAAATTAAATTTTCATACAAAGATATAAACAGAATTTTTAACAGAATTATTACAGAACCAAAATAAAACATTTTATCTAAATTTACTAAACTCACCAATACCAATATGAATACGTATACGTAATACATAAATGTTTTTTTTTCTATAAAAGGCTATTGTTTTTTATGTAGTCCATTGCAGTATGCGTACATATACATAGGTACATACTTCAAAATATGTAGTAATATGTGCTTCGAAAATATTTTTGGTTTGAAAGCGATGAATTTGAAAGATATGAATGTGTAAACAAATTAATGTGCCGCACTTGAGAACACAGTGTAAAATTTAATATGCATTTACTTAAAATTTAGTAAGCAAGTGTTAAATTTAAGTTTTTTTTTCATCAAATCAATTGATTTTTAGTATACATTTTTATTTATAAAAGTAATGTGTTTATTTGTAATATTTATATAGATATGTGTTTTTCCTTTCTTAATTATAATTAAAATAGGGCTTTTCTTTCGAAACTCTTAACATATTAAAATCGCATATTATGGCCCTAACATTGATATCTAAATTGGGAGCTGCCTTTAAATTAAGATCTATTAGGGAATGATGATCTGCACTACTAATGCCTTTGTCTGAAGTATAAAAACCAAGAATATATTTCCAATTATGTAAAAACATTAAACAACAAAAATAATATATTAAAAATAAGAAATCCAGTCTTTTTTAAAAAGAGTAAATAACATCAATAATTTTCTTTTCAATAACAATAATTATGAATTAATCATAAAATATATGTTATATACATACATACATATATATCTACATCGTCTAGAAAAAGCAAAATAATTTATTTTTAATTCAAAAACATTAGCATTTAGAAGTAAGCAATTTAATATATTCTCAATTACATAATTTTAAAGCCAAATTTTTTTACTACATATGTAGGTACAAACATGTACAAAAATGGAATGCATATTTTTATGTGTGCTGTACTATTGAAAATCTGCTAACACAGTTACACCAAATTCCCAAATTCCCAACTATTATTATTTAGTTGATTCATCGATTTATTATTTTTTAATATGTAGGCAACAGTTATATTTATATGAATGGGCGGTAAACATAAACGAACAAAAAAAAATTTTATGTATGCATATGAATGGACGGTTAACATAAACGAACAAAAAAAAAATTCAGAATGTTCTATAGCTAAAAATTTCTATTTTTTAAATAGACTGTATGCATAAATTTAATATTAAAAAAAAAAATAAGTTCTTAGCGTACCTAAATATCAGAAAGAAAAAGTAAAATGTAATACTGGAAGAAAAATAAAAGCGAATAGAAAAAAAAGAGAACAAAAATGTTACTTTGATTGTTTTTAAATATTTTTAAAGGCTATTTTTTATGGATATGTGTACATCTGATATTTACCCACATAACAGAAAGAAAAAAAGAACTATTAAAATGTTATGCTATGAAAAGAAAGAAAAAACAAGGCAGTGTATAAATCAAAGTTTTTAAAGGGTCGCATTTTAAGTAGAAATAAAGAACATTATAAAATTGCAATATTTTTATTTAAATTTTGAATTTAACTATGCAACGTTTTCTTAATTTTTAAAAATTTTGCCGTATTATGATATAATGCAACACTGAGAAGTTCAGCTCATAATATAGATACATATGCATATGAATGAATATATGGCTATTTATGTATGTAGCTATAGAATTATTATTTTTTAATATATAGGCAACAGTTATATTTATATGAATGGACGGTAAACATAAACGAACAAAAAAAAATTTTATGTATGCATATGAATGGACAGTAAATATAAACGAACAAAAAAAAATTCAGAATGTTCTATAGGTTATAATTTATATTTTTTAAATAGAATGCATGTATAAATTAAACATTTAAAAAAAACAAAAGTAATACTTAGCGTACCTAAATAACAGAAAACAAAAAAAAAGGAAAATGTAATACTGGAAGAAAAATAAAAACGAATAGAAAAAAAATAGAATGTTACTTTGATTGTTTTTAAATATTTTTAAAGTCTATTTCTTATGTATATGTGTATATCTGATATTTACCCACATAACAGATAGAAAAAAAGAACTATTAAAATGTTATGATTTTAAAAGAAAAAAACATACGTTTGATATTTCCGTACATAACAGATAAAAAAACGAGGAACAATACAGTTGCCTTTGTCAACTCTTAGATACCCGTACGAACCGTTAGTATGTTAACAGCCTGTCACCCTGCTCACAATATTATTTTTTTAATATTTTAGTATTTTAAAATAATTTGGGTGAATTTTATAATTTCTAGAACTATGGGTTGTACATATATTCAAACTATATGTTTATATGTACATTCTTCGAAAGCAGATTTTAACCTTTCACATAACGATTATCAATCCAAAACTTTTTCAAATATTCTATAGTACCATTTAATACTAAGCGGTAAATGTATATTAAATTTACTTAGTACAAAATAGTAAATATAATTTTAAATATTATATTATATTATATTTAAATATTCCATTGACAGAATAATTTCTTATAAGTACAATAAAATACATATATGTATGTATGTAATATACATATATACTCTTATCATTCATTCACAAGTGACATATACGATATGTAAATAAACATGATATTATATAAGTATGTATGTATATCAATATCATATAAATAAAAATTCTTCAAGCAACCGTTATTTGTATATTTATTTACATTTTTATGTACTACGCATTATATCTTCAACAATTTCAAATTATCGAATAAAACAAATGCAAAAAATTTGTTGAAGAAATTTGTTAGAAAATTTGAAAAAATCAAGTAACACTTTGGTCAATTATAAAGTAACCCTATATTATTAAAAAAAGTTGTTAACAGAAATAAGAGTATAATGTTGAAGCTTTAATTTTTGTGTATTACTTCAAAAAAATTCTAACAGGTGTTCAAGTTACAGGTGTTTAAAAATAGGAAATTTTCAGTTTTTGACTTCTTACAGCTCCTAAACGGGGGGTGATACAAAAAAAATTTCTGAAATGACTCATACTTATTTTCAAAGATCTAACTTCAAAATTTCAAGTTTCCAACTTAAACCGTTTAGAAGATAGAAAGGTTAAAGGATTTTGCGAAATTTTAGTTTCGGATAACGGTAAATTAAGACACCGTATGCCACAAATATATATTTATTGTTTATATAATTTTAAAGCTAATAAAAGTAGTAATCGTTTGGCGTTTTCAAAATGAAGATATACCTTATACAACTTGTGCTATAACAATTTAAATATAGAGCTTTTTTGATCCTTTGGGGAGCTGTAGCTCCGTAACGGGTGGGGCTACAAAAAAAAGTTATTAAAAATAAAATTTGTGAGATCTATCAGTAGTTAAAATTCCATAGCTCTATTGCAAAAAAAATGTGGGGATCTAAAAGTTAGGTGTTCGAGAGCTACCCTAAGGCTTGGTCCAAACTCAACCAAAAAAAATAGAGAACCTACAAATTACTGCCAAAATATTTTGTGTAAATTTCAAGATTCTAGCTTTCTTAGTTTTTGAGTTAGCGTGCTGACGGATGGACGGACGGACGGACGGACATGGCTCAAAAGTCTTAGAATTTTTTTCTGATCCGATCCATACCTTTGAAGGTATATCTAGCTCGCTTATTTCGAGGTGTTACAAACGGAGGAGTAATTTTATTATACCCGATCCTATCGTACGGGTATAAAAATATTAAAATGTTATGTTATGAAAAGAAAGAAAAAACAAGGCAGTGTATGAATCAAAGTTTTTAAAGGGTCGCATTTTTAAGTGGAAATAAAGAACATTATAAAATTGCAATAACAATTTTATTTAAATTTTGAATTTAGCTATGCAACGTTTTCTTAATTTTTTAAAAATTTTGCATTTTGGTATTCTATATTATAACAGGTAATAATATAATTATAGACTGTAAGGGCAACTGTAAAAATTCAAAATTAAACAAGGAAAAAAAAAAATATCAATTTAATACTTATATTTGTCGTTACTAAAAAGAATAAAATAAAATAAGTAAAAAAAATTTTTAAAAAACAAGCTTTTTTGAACTAAAAAGTAGAAAATAAAAGCTGGAGGCAACAAATGCATAACTATAAACTTATATTTTTAAATTTTGCCTCCAGCTTTTATATTAATTTCACAGACTTTAAAACTTACATATACTTATATTTATATATATATTTGGCATATTCAAATAAACTTTTTCAAAGAAATCTCGATTGTAACAATATAGTTTAGAAAATTACAGAAAAATTTGCTATTAAAAATTTATTTTCTACTTTTTAGTTCAAAAAAGCTGTTTTTTAAAAATTTTTTTTACTTATTTTTTTTTTTTTTTCTAATATTGTTATTATTGTTTATTTTATATGAACTACATTACACTTGTCATATTTAATACCTCTTTTATATTTTGAAAATTTAATAATTAAGATTGAAATGAATAAATAATATTTTAAAATGTATACAGCCATGATATGAGAGCAATCTCTTTTGGCATTTACTAATTGGCATGAAAATAAATAAATAAAAAAAAAAAACAACAGTGAAACATCGTAAAATAGCCTATTTCGGTCATATAATGAGGAATCCAAAGTACCAAATTCTGCAAATAATTGTCCAAGGTAGAATCGAAGCAAGACGCGGTGTTGGCAGAAAATAATTGTCCTGGTTACGAAACATGAAAAACTGAACCGGCATTAGAAAAATTGGCAAACTAGTACACAATGCCAGAACCAGAGTTGAATATGCCAACCTAGCCCTACAATAAAAAATAAAAGAAAAAAAACCCTCCAGATATAGTCATATATTCACCGTACATCCAACCATGGATTGGCAGTAGAAGAAGAAGATACTAATTATATATTATAAGAAAAATCTATATTATTTTATTAATCTATATAACCCAGCCGGGGTTTGAACCCAAGACCTTTCGTATGAAAGGCCAGTATCTTAACAAATACACCATTGGCTGGATAGTTATATAGATAGTTATCTATAATATAATACACAAGATGTTGGCGAGACCTTGCCAATATGTAAAAAAATATATTTTATACCTATAATAAAACCCTCACACTGAATGTAAACTAAACCTGGCAATGATGATATTTCTGTATATTTATTTAATAATTTAAAATTTTATAACCAGAGACACAAATCTTTGACTCAAAGTATTATCAAGACACACAAACCGTTCATTAAAAATATAAATAAATTTAGTAAATATTATTACCAGAGACCAAATTTTCCACTAGAAGTATTATCAGAGACACATACCGTTCATTTAAAGTTAGTACAGTCAAAAAAGGAGAAGTACATACTTAAAAAACACACATTTTCAATAAAAATAAATTCAGCAAATTTTTAATTTTTAAATTTGACCGCCACATCCATTATGAACTGGTCGCAGCGGTAAATTAAAAATAAATTATTAATCTTCTGTTGGCGTTTTCAATCTTTGTTTTGGAAAAAAAAAATAAAAATAGGTGCTCTTAATAAAATTAAAACGCCTCAAAGTGAAAAAGCAAAGTTTATAATAAGTTTCATATTTATAAGAAAAAAATAATAGGCCGATTTTATTCTTGATTTTATTTTCATCATTAGTAAAGCTGGTAAAAGCTTCGTAACAGACCTTAAAATAGTTTTGTTTATTTAGGTTGAAATTTAGATTTTTAATATAAAACATAACATAAAATATTCGAAATTTTTTTATTAATATAAAATTCGGCAGACTTAAATAATTATATTTCATAACAGAAGTCTGGAACTTACCAAATATTATAGAAATGGATATTTTAAAGAAAAAAAAAAAAAAATTAACATAGCTGAAAGAAATTTGACTGCCACATCCATTATGAACTGATCGCAGCGGTAAATTAAAAATAAATTATTAATCTTCTGTTGGCAGTTTTCAAATGACTGTTAAAAAAAGAAAAATACTCTTAATAAAATTAAATGACTTGAAAGTGAAAAGAGCAAAGTTTACAGTAAGCCTTATATTTATAAGAAACAAATAATAGGCCGATTTTATTCTTGATTTTGTTTTCACTATTATAAAAGCTGGTAAAAGCTTCGCAGCAGGCTTTAAAGTAGTTTTGTTTATTTAGGTTGGAATTTTGATTTTTTAAGCTGCATTTTTGATATAACATAAAATATTCGAATTTTTTTATTAATATAAAATTCGGCAGACTTAGCTAATTATGTTTCATAACAGAAATCAGAAACTTACTAAATATTATAGAAATGGATATTTTTCTTAAAAAAAAAAAAAAACTAACATAGAAAATATCATTTTAGAAGCCTTCTCTCACAATAGATTCATAATTTTGTACCAATTTATTATTAGACCATTAAATTAAGAAGCTGTCGAAAACGACCGTCACAAAAAAAAGCCCCCAAAAATTTATGAAATTTCATTATCAGAGACATGAATCTTTTATTAAATATACCAAAGACCTCTTTCAAAGTACATTTAAATAAAATAAAAACGACCGTTACAAAAAAAAAACCCCCGAAAATTTATGAAATTTCATTATCAGAGACATGAATCTTTTATTAAATATACCAAAGACCTCTTCCAAAGTACATTTAAATAAAATAAATTCAGCAAATTTTTTTCAAGCAAAACAGAAAACAAGTAAAAGTAACAGTAAGTCGATGCAACCGACTTATTTATACCCTACAACTAAAAAATTCAAATTAAATTAAAAATCCATAAGTTATTTTAGTTAGGTATTAAGTACCTAAGCTAAAAAAAATACATGTAATAATCCCTCCCTTAATACAGGTAGTAAAGGAGTCAGTATGATAACGTAAATGTTTTTGAACCTATAGAAATTGTGCAATTGCACAGGGGATTTTCTAGTTTAAATATATTGCCGTAAATTTTGTTTTAAATTTGTGGTGTCTAATGATTTCAACTGTATGCTTATTTTGTTGTATAGCATAATGCCCATGTATAAAGTTGTTGATGTGCCGAAATTTGTTGTTTTTTTGCGTTAAAAATGAAGTAGGTTTTGACTCGTTGTCTTAAGATTATGGACATCACTTCGTTTGTTGATTGTTATGATTATGTGAATTTGTTACGTTGTAACTTCGTGAATGTGGATTATAAGTTTAAGCTTTGTTAAATCTCTAATCAGTAGTAATTCCTTTTGACTATGTATTAGTTCTGTGTTTTATGTTGTTGTGTAAAATTACAAATATTACTAGAAATTTTTGGGTTCATTAAATTCATTAAAAATAGGGAATTTGTAACAATTTGCAGATTTTAGGGTGCGGTTTAGATCATTCATTATTACATTTTTACAGTGAATTTTCCATTTGGGATTACAGATGTTAGGATTTATTATACTTAACTTGACTCCACTATCAATAATAAAACGCCAATTTCTTACATTAGTTTTCACGGCAATATAGGATAATAAATGCAAGTGGATGACTTACTAAGTTAGCAAATTCATTTTGCCAACAAATATTTAACATTTTACCTATAAATTATAACATTACTTCCGTTTTTTTTATATAAACATTATATCAAATTTATAAAGCCTTATGATGAGATTTATCCCTTTTAGGCATAAATTGTTGAAAATAAATAAATAAATAAATAAAAATGATTTTCATCAATTTGATGGGAAATAATATTCTAGCCGATTTTGATGTCATTATTGATTTTAAGAACAGAGTTGTGAAAACAAGAAATGCAATCATTCAAATTTTCCTCAATGAAGAAGAAGAGGATAATAACTCTGTCAACATTTTTAGTGCAGAATATTGTCATAATTTTATGCCGGGTGGATGTTTTTCTCAAAATCTTAATGATAATGATAAAAAACTTCGGAATGTGCTCTAAGTTCTTATAAAACCGTTATTTTTAGGGAAAGTGACAACCTAACATTTAGAAGTTTTTTTTATTTTTTCGTATAGCTATCAAACTGATCAGTGTTTTTTTTAAACCGTGGAAAAAATATTCAAAAACCTCTTTTTTTCTTTTTTAAATTTTTAAACAATTAATTAATTCTTATAAATAATAATTATTTTATAATAAAATTCAAATATAAACATAAAATTAGTGATTAAATTGAAAATAATTTCAATAACTAATTTAATAAAACATAAACAAAAAAAAAAAAAATTAATACAAAATTTATATAATTGAAAAAAAAAACGATTTGATTACATAAAAAACCACTTCCGCAATAAAATTGTTACATTGTTAAGATGCCGTGTTATTGCAATTTAAAAGTAGACAGGAGCGAGTTGAAAATTCAATGTTCCATCTGTAATTGTTTAATACATGAAAATTGTGCAAATTTGAGGCAAACGGATATAGAGTACATGAAAAAAGATAAAACTTTCATATGCAGGATTTGTACTGCTGACAGACGGAAATCGTTACACTCCAATACAACTACAAATGATCCGGGAACTGCAAATGATACTCTTCTGCCAGGTGAAATAATCAATACCACCCCAATCGATAATATAATTACACCAGTGGAGGAAGATGGTGATAATATGGCTAGTTGTTTGCAACAACTTTCAACAGCCATAAAAGATATTCACGTATCATTCACATTTCTCAGTGCAAAGTTTGATTCAATGCAAAGTTCAATGGCTGATCTAATTAATCAGAACAACCAAATATTGGAGGACAACGCAAAATTAAATAAACGAATTAAACTTAATTAGGGAAAAACCGATAACTTAGAAACTTAGAACTTAGAAAACCGATAAACTAATTAATAAACTTCAACCACAAATTGATATAACAGAGGAAATAAAAAATAAAAAAAATTTAGTAGTCGCGGGCTTACCAGCAAACTTACAAAATGCGAATGACACTATTTTTAAAATCGTTACAAAAATACAGGCCAACGTCAGTCAAGATGATATTGTAAAAGTTTCATGCTTACATCCAAACTTAAAAGAGCGGAAAAAAACCTTATACTTACTGGAACTAAGAACAGAAAGTAGTAAAAGTGAGATACTTACGAAAAAAAAAGTTTTCAAACATCTATTTAATACTGAATTTGGTTTTAAAAGTGATGGAAATAAAAAAATTATTTTTCGAGAAAATATCAGATCGTTGCAGAGTAAGTTATACTATGAGACTAAACAAATTAAATTACAAAAATGTTGCAAATATCTCTGGATTAAAGATGGTACTATCCTCATTCGGAAGAATGATGATTCAAAGGTATTCAAAATTAAAAGTTTTAATGATATTAATTTTATTAAAAGTAAGCTCAATAATTAGTAATAATTTTAAAATTTTAAAACGCTTAAATTCTTTACTTTTATGTTATATAACTATCAGTTTTTAAATTTTTCTTCAATTATTAAAATAATTTCATTAACTGATTTTCTTATAATTGAAAAATTATTGAGTAACATAACCTATCATCTTGTCATTTATTATCTTTTTTTGCTTCATATTATAATTAAAACGAGAAAGAATACAGTTGCCTTTGTCAACTCTTAGATACCCGTACGAACCGTTAGTATGTTCACAGCCTGTCACTCTGCTTGCAATGTTATTTTTTTAATAATCTAGTATTTTAAAATAATTTCGGGGAATTTTATAATTTCTAGAACTATGGGTTGTACATATATTCAAACTACATACATATATGTTTATACATTCTTCAAAAGCAGATTCTAACCTTCCAAATAACGATTATCAATCCAAAACTTTTTCAAATATTCTATAGTACCAATTAATTCTAAGCGGTAAATGTATATTAAATTACAAAATAGTAAATATAATTTTAAATATTATATTATATTAATGTGCACATAGTATATTTATATTGTTATAAGTATATCGCCATACATTGCAATATTTCTTTAAAAATATTTCCATTCATAGAATAATTTCTTATAAGTGCAATAAAATACATATATGTATGTAAATACGGCGCTATATAATATACATTTATACTCTTATCATTCATTCATCAGTGACATACGATATGTAAATAAACATGATATTATATAAGTAAGTATGTATATCAATATCATACAAATAAAAATTCTTCAAGCAACCGTTATATTGTATATTTATTTATATTTTTTTGTACTACGCATTGTATACTCAACAATTTCAAATTATCGAGTAAAACAAATTGCAAAACATTCGTTAAAGAAATTTGTTAGAAAATTTGAAAAAATTAAGTAACACTTTCGTGAATTATAAAGTAACCCTACATTATTAAAAAAAGTTTTTAACGGAAATAAGTAAAATAATGTTGAAGCTTTAATTTTTATGTATTATTTCAAAAAAATTTTAACAGGTGTTCAAGTTACAGGTGTTTAAAAATAGGAAGTTTTCAGTTTTTGACTCCTTACAGCTCTTAAACAGGGGGTGATACAAAAAAAATATCTGAAATGACTCATACTTTTCAAAGATCTAACTTCTGTCAAAATTTCAAGTTTCCAACTTAAACCGTTTAGAAGATAGGAGGGTTAAAGGATTTTGCAATAATTCAGTTTTGCATAACGGTAAATTAAGACACGGTATAGCACAAGTATATATTTATTATATAGATATTTGTTAAGCTCACAATAGCACCTATCGTTTGGAATTTTCAGATTGAAGATATACCTTATATAGATTGTGTTAGAACAATTTAAATATAGAGATTTTTCGAACCTTGGGGGGCTGTATCTCTGTAACGGGTGGGGCTGCAGAAAAAAGTTGTCAACAATAAAATTAATATTTTTATGATATCTATCAGCAGTTAAAATTTCATGGCTCTATTTCAAAAAAAATGTGGAGATCTAAAAGTTAGTTGTTCGGAAGCTACCCGAAGTTTTGATCGGAACTCAACCAAAATTCTGATTTACTTTTACAGCAATTTACTTTTATATTATAACGGTCCAAAATGCTTGCACTAGCAATTCACTTTTATATTATAACAGTCCAAACAGCTAAAGTTTTGCAATAAATTTTTTTTTTCTACTTTTTAGGGGGCGAATTCGGTTTTACTAAAAGCATATTTTAAAAAATATTTTTTTTACATATTATTTTATTTTATACTTTTTAGTTTTAAATGAAACACATATGTATGTAATTTAAATTTTAAAAAATATGGAATATTTTTTATTCACACATGCATTAATTATTGTTTCTGATATAAAATACGTTTTACAATTTTATACCAAATGTTTAAGTAAATTAAGAGATGTTAAATCGATTCCATTACAGCAAGAGTAAAAATTTTTTATTCCAGTATATAAGTCATAAATAATGAAAATACCTCGAAGGGTAAAATATGTACCAAAATACTGTGATTATAAATATTACAATCCAATTTTAGTTGAAGCAACATTTCTAACAGGTATGAAAATGATATACATAAATGTATTTTACTGTATATTTTTATAGTATAGTTATTGTAGTGTATCGTATATCCAAACAAACATCAAACCTTGAACACCTACCTAGTACCTACCTAATCGCTTAGTAAGATCATGCAGTAAAAATTGTTGACAAATATCTTGATTTAAATTATAAACAAATAGAGCGCAACAAAATAATTTAAGAAATTAGTTTAACATAATATTATGTGTATCCAGCCATTGGTGCAGTAGTTGACGCACCGCTTCTCATTCATAAAGGAATGAGAGGTCTCGGGTTCGATTCCCGGCTGGGTACAATAATTATAATATAAAAAAAAAAATATTCATATATCGCAATATGTAAATACTTTATATATCATTATATAACGTACACCTCACATTCCTACCAGGAAACAGGGGTTATAGCTACCTGGCACATTTATGTACCACGGTACCTGAATATAAATAAATAAATAAATATTATGTACATACGTTCGTACATATTTACATACGTAGTTTTAATTTTTTGTGTTGACAAAATTTTGTTTGTAAATCATAATGCGTAATGCGCAAAAGCATAATTTTGTAATGATCTTTACTTTTTATATTCTTTACTATGTACAAAAATAATATTATGTATGTGTGTAGTTTGAATTTGGCAATTGGAATTATTTTGAATAAAATTTTATTTGTATATACACAATAGACAAAATAAATGTTCCTAAATAAAACACATAAAACATTAATTTTTAACGATATGTATATTCAATATGCAATAAAGAATGTTGATAACAAATATTCTGATTTAAATCCTAAACAAATGTTTTAAAACAAAATAATTTAGCAACATAAAAATATTGTACCTATATATTTTGTATATTGCTAAATCCTAATACAAAATACATGTGCACATCAAAATTGATTGAACTAAATTATTATAGGAGGAAAGATCAAATAATATGTGTATATTATACATAAAATTTTATTAAAAAAATGTTGATGAATACAGTTAACAAAAAAAAAAAAAAAATGTACCTACACGAATTGGATTCGAACCAAAACACTCTTACTTTCAAAACCTGTACACTCTCCTCTGCACTTATACAACACTTAAATATTTAATGAACATATTACGAACATAAAATCTTAATTTTTAACCATGTATATTCAATATGCATTAAAGAATGTTGACAGCAAATATTTTGATTTAAATACTAAACAAATGTTGTAAACAAAATAACTTAGCAACATACATAAAAATATTGTATGTATGGATTGTGTTTTGCTAATTATGCTAATACAAAACACCAGGAAAGATCAAAAATATAATGTGTATGTTTGTATACATGAATAAGAGATAAAAATGTAAGTTTTAAATTCATATATACAAAATACATACATATTTTATTCAAAAAATGTTGATGAATAGATAGTTAAAAAAAAAAAAAAGTTGCATGTGAACTGGATTCGAACAAGATGACCCCACTTTTGAAACCTGTACACTTTCCTCTGCACCATATAACACATAAATGTTGCTAACAGATTACGAAGTATAAAAAAGCGTGACAGAATGACAAATAAATAAATAAATAAATAAATAAATAAATAAATAAATTAATAAACCGACAGCGACGAGTTAATATAAAAGCATATAAATAAGCTTATATTCTAATTTGAAAATAATCTGTAACACTCTTTATCTTAAACAATTAAATGTAAATCTTGACTTTGATTATGTTGATATGTTAAACAATTTTACAGCAACTTATATTATTATTATATCTTATAAATTCATACATATTAAAATTACTGGCTCAGCTGTTAAATCATTTATTAGCAAATCTAAACAATATATAATTGACTACACACATATTTATATACTATACAAAATAAAAAATAAAATTAAACTTATTTTTAGCAATTTAAACTTATACAATTTGATCATTCAATACTATTTCCTATTAATCTTAAAACTTGCAAACTTTAATTTAACTAATATTTTTCAATAAAGTTTCAAAAACAATTAAGCTCCATCTTTAAAAAAATAAGCACATTTTTTGATATAGTATACACCATTAAATCACAACATAATTTTCAACAAACTTTAACACACTTTATTATTTATATTTTTACAATTAATTTTTCAATATCTTATTATCTAATACATTGTATTATTTATATTTTTGCAATAATTTTTTCTAAAATATATCACATTAGTTTAAAAAAAAACACTTGCATTGATATGTCAACATTGGAAATATATAAACTGTATGTATGTAACTACACATATATTTATGTCAATAAAATAAAGAGAAAACAAATTTTTATCTTAATCCTACTTATTCTATTTCATTATTAATGTACACAATTAAATCACAACATAATATTCAACAAACTTTAACATATTTCATTATTTATATTTTTACTATTCATTTTCCTAAATCTTATTATCTAACACATTCTGTTATATTATATATTTTTACATTATTAAATTATATTATTTACATTTTTAAATTATATTATTATATTTTTTATATTTTTCTAAAATATATCACTTTAGTTTAAAAAAAAAAACTTGTATGTCAACATTATCAAATAATTTTATGAATTTTACGCAGTTCGATTATCTCCTTCTAACACATATTTTTATAATATAATCCAAAATGGATACACCACATAAAACGTTTGTAGACAATATATGTCACTCTACAGAGGTTGACAACCTTGAATGTGAAATTCTATATAAAAAAATCGTACCCAAAGGGGGTTTCGCTTTCTATATAGAAAACGAAAATCGCTTTCAACACACTTCCACTACATTTTGGCCAAAATTTCGTTGAAAAGCATGTCATAAATTTCTGTTTCCTATACAGATTGCCCAACTCAAATGAACAAGAAACTGCTATGGAAATTGAAAATCTTTCGAACCAGATCAACGAAATTTTGGACGCATCTCCAGAAACTGAAATTGTTCTGGCGGGAGATTTCAACATTCATAACAGGGACTGGCTTCATTTTTCTAGCAACATCTCCCCGAGTCAAAACTCAATTGGGAAACAAGTTGAACTATTCTCCACACTGTTCCAGCTTTCTCAACTTGTCCAAAATCCTACTAGGATCCCGGACCATGCTGATCATGAAGTTCACCTTTTGGATCTGTTTCTCACCACACATCCTGAAAAAAAGTGGTTTCAGTTGGTTGCCCCCTGGGTAATTGCGACCATTGTTTGGTTAACACAATTTTCTGGATAAGCCCAATCTCCAACCATAGGTCTCCTCCCAAAAACTTAGTTTGGCGTTACAGCCATGCTAACTGGGAGGGTCTTAACAACTTTTTTAGAGCCTTTGATTCGTCATTCTGCTTCCGCAACAGAAATGTTAACTTTGCTGCAAATGCGATTAGTGAAACTATTTTACTTGGAATGACGTTATTCATTCTTCTTTTCATGAAATCTGTTAAAAGGAGTCCCAAATCTTTGTTTAATCGTATTTGCAAAGAAGTGATTTCTAGAAAAGAGGAGGCTTTTAAACTGTACCAAAACAATAGGTCGGAGTCTCGCAGGGCCAACTATATAGTGGTGAGAAACAGATGCAAGAGATCAAGGAGCAAAAATTCTTGTTCAACCAAATGTTGAAACGCAAAATCATCCACATGCCAAAGAATAGCAAATCTTTTTGGTAATTTGCCAAAAGTCTAAAGGAAGACGTTAGAGGGTCTTCTTTTCCACTACTTATTGATAATAATAACAGAACCGTCTCTGATTTAAAGAGACACTGTCACAGACAACACAGATGCCATCTTCTGTTCCAGGACCTGGCTGCTCCTTCGGTAAAATTTACTTTAGGACGCGGGTGGTGATGAAAATCTTAAACAATTTTGATACAAATAAGTCAGCCGGCCCAGATGGTACAACCACCATGGTGCTTAAAATTATCTACTACACTATCTCAAAACCCCTGTGCAACCTTTTCTACCTTACCTTCACTTCGGGTATTTATCCTACCCAATGGAAAGTTGAACATGTTTTCCTAATTCCCGAAAAGGTAATAAAAGCGATCCCTCCAACTACCGCCCTATTGTTATAACTTCGGTTCTCGCCAAGGTAATGGAGAAAATAGTAAACCAAAAGCTTCTGAAATTCCTGGATCACAAAGATTTGCTTCAACACAAAGGTTCAACCGGTGATCTCATGGCTTACCTTTGTGAGAAGCTACGCATCAACCTTCATCATTCTGGTGAGTCTGATGTTGTGGCTCTGATATTTCTAAGGCTTTTGATCAAGTTTGGCACGATGCTCTATTGGCAAAATGCAAAGCAATAGGTATAGGTAGGGTCTTTCTAAAATGGATTGGAGATTTAATTTCGAATCGCACGATTCGTGCACTGGTCGATGGATATTCATCTGACAAATTCAAAATAAATGCTGGTGTCCCCCAGAGATCAGTTTTATCCCCAACTCTCTTCTAAATATTTATCAATGACCTACTGTCATTAACCTCCAATACGATCCATAACTTCGCAGACGACAGCACTCTTGTAGCTTCCTAAAAGTTTCATAGCGGCAGTATCATTAATGACCAGATTAATACAACAGCAAAAAATTTCACTATTAGTGAGCTAAATAACGATTTAGGAAAAATTCAAAAATGGGGTGAAGTCAACAGAGTTGATTTCAACACCAAAAAAACACAATGCTGTCTGATCTCGCGGAAAATTACCACTACTGTTCCTAACCTACTATTTCAGGGAGCAGTTTTGAAGCATTCAACGGATTTAAACATGCTGGGCATCGGGTTAAACCAGAAATTGATTTGGTCAAAACACATTTTTGATATAACTAAGGATGCAGCTAAATGTTTGGGTGTTTTGTACCGCTGCAAAACTCGCTTTTCCTCATCTGATCTTCTCAATATCTACAAAACGTACATTAGGCTGAACATGGAGTATAATGCACACATTTGGGCTGTAGGCCTTCAAACAGCACTTTTAGTTATTTAGATAATGTGCAAAAAAGAGCTATTAGTCTGATAAACGACCACAGTGTAACTTTAATGCTCACTCCACTCAGCCATCGTCGCACAGTTGGGTCACTGATCTTGTTTTATAGGTATCTCGTAGAGATTTCACTTGTTCCAAAGAAATAACATAATTAATGCCTCCACTCAAAGTTTTCCAACGAGAAACAAGGAGATGCTAATCCATACCATGTAGAGTTAACAAGATGGCGAAATGCTTATGGAAAATACAGCTTATGGAAAATCGTTTGTCATGCGCACGTCCCGTTTGTGGAACCATATACCATCGCATGTGTTCCCTAAAGTTGGTAATTCATGTGTGTACGATTTACTTAAATTTAAGAAGAAAATTAATATATTTCTTCAAAATGTCCCTCCAAATTTTCCTACCTATCCCCCATACTCCAAATTTCCCAATTCCAATTTCTCCAATTATCCTTTCCACATCCCTATCTCCAAAACCAAACTGTACATTTGTATTAAAGGTTTCATCCTAAAGTTGGTTTTAAAAGGGAGTGGTTTTGGTTGGTTAAAGTCTAAAACTACCCTGAGGAAGCACGTGTAGTTCCTCTTGGTGACTTCGAGTTTTCCACCAACCCTCGAAAAAAAAAAAGAGTGTAGTTATATGGTAGACATTTCATTATTTGTACTGATGACAAACCGTTAGTTATGTTAAGCAACATCAGGGAGCCAAATATGGCAAAAATGAAAACTTAACCAATATTACTTTAAAATAATTTATTTGAAGGGCAAGGAAAATAAGGTTGCCGATACTTTGAGTAGAGTAGTGTTACATGAAAATGGTAATGATCTAAATTTGATGTTTTGTGTAATAGTGACGAAAATAGTGAAAATACTAGTTACACCGACACTTCGAACCAAATTACTGAAATGACCAGAAAAGCTATAAACTTATATAAAAATCAAATTTATTTGTATTGAGGGTCAAAAGAAAAGAATGTTCTGAAAATAGTAAATAAAAAAATTAAAAATCACATTAGTTTCAACGAAAATAGCAACTTTTAAGAATTACTACAGAAATTTTTAACAGAAAAGTGTGCAATTTGTGTTTACAGTGTTTACAATTATTTTTAAAAGAAAACAACATCACTCCTCATGTTACAACTGGTGGTATAGTAAAATGGATAATGCTGATGTTGAAAGACTGCATTCAGCATTCAACGAACACCGAATAATTCTTGACGTTGATAACTCAACTGAAAAATTTGATGATAAAATGTTTAAAATGATTGGAATTTACAATAACACCAATCACTAGTCAACTAAAATCCGTGCTATCGATTTTATTAATAAAAGCTTGAACGAGAAGATATTCAGAAACTGGCTAAAGAATTTCACGATAATAAAAAATCGAAAATTGAAATATTAAATAAAATCGCAATCAAAATTTTAAACTTCTATTATTGTTGATATGGTTGATCAACAACACTTGCTATTATTGTTGATATTGTTGATCAAAAAACAAACCGAAAAAAAGCTAGACTACCCAATTCAAAAAGTAATTATTAACAAAAATCAAATTTATGAAAATAATAACTAAATTCTAAAGAAGAAAAATTTAAGGATCCATCGTAGCAATTGCATTAAAAAAATACTTGATACAACTAGCACTTGCAAAATTGATAATGTAGCCTAGATAGAATAAATTTATTAACAGTTTAATATAGCAAATAATAACATTGTAGAATTCAACAAGAAAATGTAACAGTGGGTCGATGCAACCGACTTATTAATGAACAATTCCAATTAAATTGAAAATCCATAAGTTCTCTGAGAAAGCTGCTTGAACTTCTTCCCTTTCCTTCCTTATTCAACACGATTTTCAGGAAATTAAAAAGGGTATCCTTTAACACTCTTGTACAAAATATCAAATGTCTTTCTTTATTAATTTCGAAGATATGCTTGTTAGCCCTTAGGAGGCGTGTGTCAGATACCCGAATTGCCACTCCAATTATTCAATCCATCTTAGGGACATAAAGAAAACATGCCAAAACACCGTTGTACTAAATTAAAATGTTCTATTTTTGTTGCTTTTGGAAATTTGTTCGTTTGCTCTTGTGCTCGTTCGGAAGTTTCCAAAATACGAACCCATATTCTATTAAATGTCGGTAACAGAAAAGGAAATATAACAGAACACTCTTGAACTTAAAATAAAGATTGTATCTTATGGAGATATATCGATATTTATGGAGATATATTCGTTTTCTCTTATTTATTAATACAAGCATCATTTTTTTTCCCCTAAGGGAGGTGGGAATCTCCAAAAGACACCAAAAATTTCCCCTTGGTAGTGTCAGATTCTTACTGACTAAACCCACCTCCCCTTTTATTTATAATATGATGAAAGCCAATATAATGGGATGAAATCTTACCTACGAACGCAGTATATTGACTAGAGAGTAGAGATAGGAAAGGATAGGAAATGGATACGGAAATATTGAATTGGGTGGGACTGTAAGGGAACAATGACTCATTCCATCATTATTACAATTTTGCTAACAGTGACTATAACCGTTACAACAGTTATAATATGCATTAAATAATTCTTTTCCATCATCAATTTGCAAATTTTGCGGATGTCTTTTAGAAGTTTGAAAAATATTTTGCATTGCTTTTGTGACGTTCTCTGGTGTTTTTGTTTTTATAGGAATTGCGCATACATACTTAGAAAAGGTATCAATTACAATTAGTAAAAATTTAAAACCTTTGTTCTCTGTAGCATATGAACCCATTTCTACCAAATCCGCTTGCCAAACATCATCAAATCCTTTAATTATAACTCTATGTCGTTTAAAATATCTACGTGCAGGCTTATCCAGCTCATCACCAACTTCTCTTTTACTCATTTTTAAACAAGAGCAAATGAATTTATGTAATTAACATATTATATCATCTGTGGAAATCTTTGATAATGTGTCGTCGACAATATTATCTTTTGCAGGTGTTATAGGAGTAATTTTTGATAAGTCTTCGGCTGTAACCGGTGTTAAATTATAAGCCCGTATAATACCTAACTTTGAAAATATTTGCAACCGTTTAGGTTAATGGAAAAATTTTGTGAATCCGGAATTAGCTATTTATCTGGCACAATGGTTGCGTTGAGTCGCCGATAATTAACATATGGCCGCCAATAACTCTTATCCTTTTTTTGTATAAGGTGCAGTGGGATGAATCAAGAGACAAAGAAATACGCTAATATACAATTCCAACATGTGTTGGAATTCAAGTTTAGCTGTTTTATACCGCTCCGGAAAAAGTCTTCTTGCTTTTTTGGTAGTTGACATTGGTAATTGAACCCCTGGGTCAATATATGACATTCGACATGGGGATTTACGGGGCGTAGTAATTTGATTCCTGAGTTAAAATTGAGAATTCTTTTATAATGTTCTTGAAATTGGATTCTACGAAAATTTGTTTTGGTGTTTACGTAGAGATAGATTCAATCGAAGTCTTAACTAACAACTTCGTTTTTGAATCTATTATACAACGTGGGGAGAATTGAGTTTGAACAGAAAATTGATTGACGCCAATTATTGATCTGCCGACCGAGGCTAAAACAAAAGAGTGTCGAAAAAGATGTTCAAGTTCCAATAGCCTGGTACCATAAGTTAGTATTGCGGTGCCATTAGCTGCGGAAAGATTGTGTTTGATGCCCTTTTTCGTTACTCCAAATAAATTATTTGGAACAACTGATAAGTCTGATCCCGTGTTTATTAAGTTTGTTAATTTCGTTATTGGATCGTACGTGAACAAGCGACGAGAAGAATAATTTGCTCCTCGTTTAATCGCTATTTCTGGAGGACTTTTTACTTTTCTGGCTGGATCGGATTTTTGAAATTACATGTAAACTTTGTAGCTTTGGAACCGAACTTCTTAAGATACCGTTTCGAATTGCCTTCCTCTTCTACTACTGTCGCGTGAGTTATTTCTAGAAAAACTACGATTGTTAAAGCGACGAAAACTTATTCGACTTCTACTTCTTCGGCTATTGTTATTTAAAGTTGAATTTGGGGTCATTGATCTAAGTCCTGAAATCTGAGATTTTAAATCCTGTATCTCTGTATTGTTACAAACATTACGCTGGGATTCTATGAATTTCTTTTTTATTTGCTATGAATGACTTCTAGGAATAACAAAATTCACATCACCAATCTTGTTCGCGATAGTTATAAGCTTGTCTATAGGTTTATCGCCTAAGCAAATGTGATGAATGCTAACACTCTTAGGCAACCTATTTAGGGATATTTTTCTGATTAGCTCTAGGCTTATTTCGCTAGAGAGAACTGCTAATTGAACTAAGTGTCGATAAAATTTGGAAGGACTCCTGTCATAGAGCTCCGCATGATATATTAATTTCGAAACTCTATGCTTTTCACTTTCCGAAATCTGTTTGAAATAGCATCTTTTAAAACTGTATAACACCTTTTTGTAGGTCTTTGGGAAATTCGGAAATTGGGAAATTCGGTGCATAGCATTGGCAGTTTTAAAAGTAAACTAACTGCGGCGGCTTGTCAATGTAGATTTTCGGTGGGCATATCCAAAACATCGCTACGACTAATTTTAGAAGTTGATCTGAGGATGTTTCCATATAAAATTCAATTGGCTCAAGAAGTATTGCCGAGGGATGCACCACAACGGCAATATGCCAATAGATTCATTTTGCTTGCAAAAGAAAATGTCAACTTTTTAAACAATCTCATTATAAGCGATGAAGCATATTTTCATTTAATGGATATGTCAATAGAAAGAAGTGCTTATTTAGGGTACTGAGAGCCCGAGAGTATGGTATTAGCGACAATTACATCTCTTAGATGCGCTGTTTGGTGTGTAATTATGTCTGATAGAGTTTTCGGTCCATATTTTTTGGAAAATTAAACTGAGTATCCAGAAACCGTATCCGGGGCGGTAGACCAGAGCATGTTGGAAAATGTTTACCAATAATCGTGACATATGGTTCGATTTTATAGCGCGAGAGAGACAATGGTAATTTTGCGAGAACTCTTCGATGATTGAATAATTTCAAAAAATACTGATTTCGCATGGCGACCTCGTTCCCCAGATTTAACGGCTCCTGATGTGTTTTGTTTGATTTCTTGAAAAAATAAGTTACGTTAATATTTTAAAAACATAATTTTCATTCTTATTCGAACTGTAAATATAAAAATAATATCATATTATTAATGCTTTGTATTTTTTGTATTAAAAATTAATATACAAAATTTATAATAATAACTTATTCCCAAAGGAAACTTCCAAGTAAGGTTCATAAAAACTGGTATTTGTGTAGCCATTAGTTAGAATTAATTCCACTCTCAATATCAACAAACCCGTAACAATCATTCCCGATTCAATCAATATGTTGCCGTATATAGATTTCATCATATACTACATTTAAAAAAAGCCTATAACTATTTTTTTTTAGTGGACTGGCAAATTTTTGTAGTTCAGAAGAATAGTTTTTGGACAGTAATTTATTATTTTATAATATTTGACGTTCTAACATTAATTTATTGGGTCCTGAAATTCTTCTAATATAGCAAAGACTTCATCTAAAATTAAATTTTTATTTTTTAATGATTTAACAATATCTGGAAAACGTTTTAATTTTTTAATTTTTCTTCTATTGTTTTGTTTTAAGATTTTAATTTTCCTGTCCTTCTTTTTAATTCTTTCTTTCAAAAACCGTAATTTTTCTTTCTTTCTTCACTAAATTCTTTAGCTCTTCTCTTAATGAAACCTTACATTTTATTTTTTCTTGGTGGTCCTAGTGGAGATTAAAGTAAAGTTTTCTATCAAGAAGAATGCAGTAATACTCTTTAATCTCCGAGAGATCAGTAATACTAAACACTCAGAGCAAGTTGGTCACGTGAGCAAGCTATTAACTGCAAAACACTTGACAGCAGCTATACGTTTATCACGTGACTCATTGATAGCCAATTGCAACTGGTTCTAGTCCATTTAAAACTCATTGCATATTGCAAAAGTGTGCACAAATATTAAGGTTTTGTGATATATTATATTGTGTTGTGTTTTGTGTTGTCTGAACATTAATTTCAATACTAGAGCGTTTACTTCTTTGACGAATAGTTCATTATTTCGAAAAACTTTGGGTATAGCGCTTCGAAAAAGTTACTTTCTAGCTCCTAAAGTAAGAATGTCCTCAGATGAAAAATGTTTTGAACATACAATGTAACTGCTTTTTGGTTGCCAATTGCTACCATCCACTTTGAGTTAAACCCTTCATTCTTGAAAAATCTTTAAATCAAAAAAATTAACTATTAAATTTTGGCCAGCAATTAGAAATTTATATATCACAAACAAAATTTTAATCAAATATTTAAAAAATCAAAATATGAACTAAGTTTACATTTTTACAGTAATAGTACACGTCACTGATACAAACATTTTTTCATCATGGCTTTTATCAAAATTGCAATTTTTTTCCATATAAAATAGCATGATTTGTAAATTATTTAGGTTTTACACATTTTAAAAATATAATAAACAACACAAAATACTGCTTATTATGAGTGAAGACTCCAGTGGTGTTGAACATCAAATAGGTGGCGAAATAAATAATTTAAAAAGAAAACAAACTAATAGTGCCAATTCAGATAATGAAAGTAACAGCCATATCATGTCAAAAAATGCTAAAACATTAAAAAAGAAATCAAACAAAGATTTAAAAGCAGAGAATATCTCTCTGAAGCAGGAAATAAATAAGTTAAAACAATTAATTTTAAATCTAAATTCCAAAATGTCAATACCATCACGAAAGGAGGTAAATTCATCAAAACTGGAATTGTTTTCTGAACCAATGCGAGATATACCTCCACTGCCTGACAGTGCAGATGAAATGGATACTGGTAATAATTTAATTACTAATGATAAAACAAACAATATCACACATGAATTACAAAAACAAGTCAATTTTAATTTCGAAATCCAAGATGACATAATGCTACAAATTAAAATTAAAAATCTTGAAAAATTTAATAAATCGAGGCAGGTTAATGACAACAAGCAAATATTAAACGTATCAGAAATTCAACATGGTACAAAGAAAGAGAAAAATTCAACATTTGGTAATACATCGGAAAGAGAGCAAAATGAAAAAGATGTGGCACTGCAGCCAGAATTAGCAAATCAGTTAAAACCTAAGAAATTACCACCAATCAACGTAATTGATCAAGAACTAAAAGATTTAATTAAAATTATGATAAATGTTTTAAAAGTAAGTAAAGATGATTTCTATATAAAAAAGATTCATAACAAAAAACATGCAATTCACGTTGAAAATTTAGACATTTATAATAAGATAAAATTAGCTTTAGAATCTGTTAATATTAATTTTTATTCTTTTACTCCAAAAGTGGAAAAAAACAAAACATTTATATTAAAAGGATTACATGACTCTGAAACTATTGAAGATGTTAAATTTTATTTAAAAGATTTAAAATTAAAAAATGTTACTTTTTTGTATGAAAAAGTAGTCAGATTCACCCCCAAAAATTTCATTCTAAAACAAATTAACCTACCTTTATTTTTGATCCAAGTTTCACCAGATAGTGACACAAAAGAAATTTTTAGTATTAAATACTTAAATAATCAAGTAATTTACTGGGAAAAACTCATAAAAAATGAAATTTTGCAATGCAAAAGATGCCAGCGTTGTGGCCATGCTGCTTCTAATTGCAAAATGCTCTATAGATGTGTCAAATATGATGCAAATCATTCTCCCGGAGAGTGTGCCATAACTATAGACGAAGAAAATACAAAACCTTACTGTGTGCTTTGTAAGACAGTAGGACATCCTGCTTCTTATAGAGGCTGCAGTATGTATAAAGAAATTAAAAAATCTTTTGAAGGAAAAAAATTAAAGTATAGGGAAAAGATGGTTAATCCTAAAATTTCAAATAGTCGTATAAAGCCAAACAAAAGCTTTGCACAATTATTCCATCCAGAAAAAGACCTCCAGGCCACGGTTGTAAAGGACGGAGATTTAATGGATATAAAAAATTGTTTACAGAATATATGCAACCGATTAAATAAATTTGAACAAATAATAAACAATAATTCTATTAGAATTGACTATCTTTACCGAAATTTTACTGACAATGAGTACCAAAGATGATTTTCTTAAAATTATCTCAGTAAATGTTAACTCACTTATCTCGGTACAAAAAAAGCATTCTTTTAATGATCTTCTTCAAAAACAGAAACCTGATACTTGTAACTGAAACTAACTTAAATAGACAAAAATTGGCTTTCGATAATTATGTGACTATAAGAAATAACAAAAAAGAATCAACTAACAAAAGGGGTACTCTAATTTTAATTATAGCCAAAAAGCAAGCAGTTTTAGTGAGCAGCAAATTCAAGAATATTTTTTAACTCTTGATGACGTTATAGTCGCGCTTAATTCTTTGAAAAACAAAAAATCTTCGGGTTTAGATAGAATTCCTAATATTGTTTTAAAAAATCTGTCTAATCAAATTAACTTACAAATTACAACAATTTTTAATAGTATTTTAAATAACTCATATTTTCCTAATGTATGGAAAACCGCCAAAGTTATTCCTACTAGAAAACCAGGAAAGGACCCAACGTATCCTAAAAGCTTAGACCAATTAGTCTCTTGCCTAACTTAAGTAAAGCCTTCGAGCAAATTATAAAAAAGAAAATTGTAAAAAGTTGTAATGAGCTTAACCTTATTAACAATGCACAATTCGGTTTTAGAGATAATCATTCTACAGTTCACGCGGTAAGAAAATTAGTTTCTGACATCTGTTGGTCTGTTAATAGAAAGCACTGTACCGATGCTCTGCTAATTGATCTAAGCGATGCTTTTACAACAGTCTGGTTGGATGGGCTTATTAAAAAATTAACTGATTATAATTTACCTAGTTATTTAATTAGATTAGTAAATAGTATGCTAAGAGGAAGATCCTTTACAGTAGAAGTAAATGAAACACAATCAGATAGATATTTTCATATAAACAATGGCTTGATGCAAGGGACTGTTACTTCCCCAATTCTCTTCTCACTCTACATCAATAGCTTATCAAACTATTTAAATATGTTAAATTCAGACAATGCTAATATAATAGTTAAAACTGCAATTGCGTTTGCTGATGATTTAACGTGTTATGTGGCAGCTGAAAAATTTTAAGATATACAAACTAACCTACAGCAAATGTTTAATATAACACAAAGCTATGTATCTTCATGGAGGTTGAAGATAAACTATAGTAAATGTGAGTTGATTCTATTTAGAAACAACGTTGTACAATGCCATACTTCTGTTCGCAAAAATTGGAAACAATTTCTGATCAGTGCAGAAGATGGTTCTACAACAAAACCTAAAAACTACGTAAGGTATCTTGGTATTTGGTTAGCAAAAAATTTAAATTTCACAGTACATGTGAAAAAGCAAATGGAAAAAGCAAAGAAAGCCTTTTTTATTGCTAAAAGGTTATTCTATTCCAAGTATTTGTCGAATAGAGTTAAAATAATAGCTTATCAGTCCATCGTTAGACCAATTCTGAGTTATGGATGTGCCATTTGGTACAATGTAAGCGCTTCCTTAATGGAATAAATAAGGATTTTCGAAAGAAAATGTTTAAGGTCATGCCTTGGAGAATACCGTAAAGAAATAGAAAATACTAATCACTATCTATCAAACAAATATAATTACAATAAAGCAGCTATCATCCCCATTGATAATTTCAATATTTCACTAATAAGAAACCATTTTCTTAGATCACAAAGAGTCATAGCTAATAGTTTTATTTGCCATGCCATATACCCTGACGACTCATATATAAAAACAACAATAAGTACTGCTTTTATTCCACCTGAAGCCTTTTTATTCCTTGATAAACATAATTATTTTCAAAATATAGATAAAGTCCCGATATTTTACCATTTCAATAGAAGAGCGACAAACAAAAAAATAGAATTGAATATTAACCAATTAAATTTCACTGATCTGGTGTTTAATACGACAATTTCCGATACGGATAAAAAAAAATCAATAAATAGAAACTGTTTTTGGTGGCTTGAATCTACTTAAATATAGGTGCATAAGTACACTCATTCATATTTTAACATACCCCTATCCCGTTTCCTCATTTCCTTTCCCACCCCCGTTTAGTATTAAGTTTTAGATATAATATTAAAAATTAGATAATTAAGAATTGTTTTTTTCCGCTTTTTTAAATTCAAAAAGAAATAACAAATTGATCTGACTAATTTGAGATGTAAATAAAAATAAAATTATAATAAATATAAAAAATATAATAATTAATTAGATTTAAGTAAGTAATTTAGAGATCTCCATTGTGGGACAGTTTATAACTTGTATCCAAGAAAATGAAAAATGTAATTCACTTAGTTATAAGTTTTTTTTATGTGAAAATTTCTAACTTTTGTACATATAATAAAATTAATAAAAAAAAACTTAAAAAAAAAATAAAAAAAAAATACAGAATATTCTATTACTTATACTCTATGTTCTAAGGTATTAACTGTCTGCGGTCAGTAAATTAAAAAAATGTTGATGTAAAATGTTTTTAAAGGTTTTTCTGGAAATTGTTGAGGAATAGATATGACTGATTTTATTGAATCTAATACGCCATCTGCTTAGCGGTTCATTTCTTCCGTATTCTATACTGTGTTAATAATCCATTAAAAATTGAGTGTATCTTGTATGTCTAACTCAATCATTAAATTTAAATTTGTAATTAACAGATTGGATAGCAATATTATTTTCCAGAATGTCAAAAGTTAAACATAATGAATATATTTGTGAAGACAAGGGGTTCATGTTCAAAAATTTAAGTCTTGTTTTCAGCTAGGAAGATTTAAAAAGTCTGAAGGGTTATATTTGTTTCTTTATGCAAATTTTATTATATTCAACAAGTTTTTAAACTGCTTCAATTTTATTAGAATGAACATCAAAAGCTAGATCCCATATAATGTTACCGTATCCTAATATAGATCGAACTAGTGAACAATATAGAGTTTTTGTCACTAAATTCTTTAGCTCTTCTCTTAATGAAACCTTACATTTAATTTTCTCTTGGTGGTCCTAGTGGAGGCTAAAGTTAAGTTTTCTATCAAAAAGAATGCAGTAATACTCTTTAATCTCCGAGAGATCAGCAATGCTAAACACCCTTTCAAATATTAGATTATCTGTTTTGTAGTCGTACCTAACGAAGATTGTTTACGAGTAAAACTAATTACCTTACATTTCTGAATAATAACCTCTAATTTGTTTGTCGTGCACCAATCTTGTAATGCTTGATTCAAGAAAAGCTGCATCAGAACTACCCTTTACGACTTGATATATCTTTAGGTCATCAGCAAACCTAATGTGAGGTATAGCACCGAAATATTCTGAAAGATCAGAAATAAATATATCGAACAAAAGTGGCTGTAAATGACTACTTGTGGTACACCAGAAGTAAAGTCGACTATATTGGACAATATACCTTGAAATTTAACGTTTTGGGGCCTTTTCTATAAAAATGAATTAAGCCATGCAAGAAAAGAACCCCAGATACCAATAGTTCTAAGTGTGTTTAGTAAAGTGTAGTGATCTACACGATCGAATCAGTGAAAATTACATCAACTTGACATCTATTCTCCATTTTTTTCAGGATTTCAGATGTGTATAACAAAAGGTTCGTTGTAGTGGAACGACCTTTTCTGAAACCGTGTTTTTTTTCGTTTAATTTTGCTTTTATTACAGGAGTATTTTTATCGGCAACAATTTTTTCGAATAAATTTGGAATAGTTGATAGAATGGCTATACTTCAAAAGTTTTCTACTGATGATCTCTCACTTTTTTTGTAGATGGTTAACTCCCATCTGAGTGAGAGTGAGCGAATTTCCACACATGTGGGAAAATATTATTCGTAAGCGATTTGTTTAAAATGAAATGAAGAGGAGTAATTAGAAAATGAGCACAGTTATATAAGAAGAGGGGAGGGAGTAGATCAGATCCACCACCCTTCTTTGCATCAAGGCTCATGATAGCTTCAAAAATGTCACTTTCGGAAGGTTACAGATCCGTGATTAACAAATTTGAGCTATTAAATAAAGATGTAGCAGAGGATATCGAATTGTGCTTTTGGACGATAAATTTTATGAAAACTGTCGGGAAAAAAGGTACAAATTGCTTTTGGCCAAAGGGAAAAAGTATTGTTCTTGGATATTGAATTAGATTATTATTATTAGCCACATATTTTTCGTTTTATATTGACAAATTCGAAAAAATGTTTGGGATCACTAATCAATTTGTTGTAAATTCACTTGCAAGTAGCTTA